>VMDO01030176.1:0-21644 GCA_007922755.1 Pedetes capensis | reverse complement strand
TTATTGTGAAGTTGCGTGCTGACCCAGTTGTAAGGATTTTTGTTTTGTTGATGTTTAGTCGTAACCCATATTGAAGGCTATGATCTTTGATCTTCATCAGTAAATGTTTTAAATCCTCTTCATTTTCAGCAAGCAAAGTGGTGTCATCTGCATAACGCAGGTTGTTAATGAGTCTTCCTCCAATCTTGATGCCACGTTCTTTCTCATAAAGTCCAGCTTCTCGGATTATTTGCTCAGCGAATACATTGAAGAGATAGGGTGAAAGTACACAGCCCTGACACACACCTTTCTCAACTTTAAACCACTCAGTGTTTCCTTGTTCTATTCCAACAACTGCCTCCTGGTTCATGTACAGATTTCTCATGAGCACAATTAGGTGTTCTGGTATTCCCATTTTCCAAAGTGTTATCCATAATTTGTTATGATCCACACAATCAAATGCTTTTGAATAGTCAATAAAACATAGATAGACATCTTTTTGATATTCTCTGCTTGCAGCTAATATCCACCTGACATCAGCAATGATGTCCCTAGTTCCCCGCCCTCTTCTGAATCCCGCTTGATTTTCCAGTAATTCCCTGTCTATATACTGCTGCAGTCACTTCTGAATGATCTTTAGTAGAATTTTGCTGGTGTGTGATATTAATGATATTGTCCGATAGTTTGCACATTCAGTCAGATCCCCTTTTTTGGGAATAGGCACAAATATGGGATATCAATAGAGATGTTTCAGCAAACAGATGCAGCACTGGAGGCGTTAACATGTTTATGCCAACACATTTGGAAAATAGCTACTTGGCCAACTGACTGGAAGAGATCCATATTTGTGCCTAATTGCAATATAGGAATCCCTTTATTAATCTATTACTTGATTGAGAAAGAAATTCAGAAAGAGCACAAAAAATCAGAATTCAAAAACTTATGTATACCTTTTAGGAAAAAGGAAATTTAATTTACTTTTACTATGAGCAGTTCCAAAGAGCACTTGATAATCCTGTGGAAAATGCACATTTCATGTTTCATTTCTGCATTCATTTTAAGTATTCATTTCATTGTTTACTCAGATTAAGGGATCTTGGGGAAAATAATCTTTAAAGTGCACCTTAGACGGCATCACCAATTATATAATAATAAAAATTCATATTTGTTTTTCTATTTTGTAGGCTTTTGAATTTTATCATATAGGTGAAGAAAACACTTGTTTATAATTTCAAAGGGATTGTGAATTATACTATTATAATTAAATGATGATACACATAAATATCTTGGTACAGTGTCTATTACATATTAAATATCCAATAAAAGATAATGTTACTATCACTGCTGTTATTATCTTCATCATTACCTTCATTAGTACTAGTAATAGTGCTATTTATTAGTAAAAACAAAATTTCTAATTCACGGACACGTTTTCAATTCTCAGTTCTTACTATTTTTGAAACATTTAAATATAAACTCAAAATGATAAAAATAAGCTGCATACTAATGGCCACCAAGAAAATAATAGCATGAAATAACATTTTTGCAACCTTTTATTCTATAGGTGAAATACACATAAAGCTCTTGCTGATAAAATAAGCATTGGTGCTTCTCTTTCTATTTTATAGGTAGTCTGTTTAAAGAAACATTGTAGGATGCTCTTGGTTGTTATCCTCAACAATAAGAATAAACCTCTTAGTAAAGATTGCTCTTTATCTTGTATGTACATATCATCTTAACCCCCTGACCATGAATTACTGAGAAAGTCATAGGCATTGTGTTAGCTTGTACATTGCTGTGAAAAAATACCTGACAATACAAATTTATGGGGAAAAAAATTTGAGGCTTACAATTTGAGTATTTCTGTCTATAGAGGCAGGAAGGTGTGGTGATCATGAAGCAGAGAGCTACTGGAAGTGGAGACTTCTATAAAACCCCCAAAGTCCCCCCTTTCATGACCTACTTCCCCAAAGCTATGTCCCACCTCCCATAATCACAAAGCCTCCCACAACATCACCACAAACTAGAGATCAAACATACAAACTAATGACTTTGGGGGACATTTTAGATTCAAAACCTAATAGGCAAATTGTTAAAAAATGTTATGATCCACATAATATCCCATTTTGTTTGCACTAAGTACAAAATTGAAGATTTAAATGTGTAAAAAAGCTATAAATGATACAGGAACATATATGTGCATATATATGTGTGTATATATATATATATATATATATATATATATATATATATATATTCCTACTTGTTACAAAATAGACAATTTGAAGCTTTTCAGTTAGCTTTGAGAAAGTTTCAGCTATTGAATAAGATGTCATGCAAATAATTACTCAATTTAGTCTGTAACAATTGTTCAGATGACATTTAAATGTTATGTATATTTTATTTTTGATTGACACACAATGCTTATACATATGAGTTATAAACTGACGTTTCAATTCATACATATATTACATAATGATCAAATAAGAGTAAATAGCATATCTAGCAATTTAAACATTTACTTTTTGTGATGAGAATGTTCAAAATCCTCTCTTTCACCTGTTTTGAAATTTACCATGCACTATTGTAGACTATAGCCACTCTACTGTGCAATAGAACACCAAAACTTTTCCGATCTTACTATAATATCGTATACATTGACTAACTGCTGCCCTTTCTCTCTCCCTTTACTCTCCTCAGCCTCTAAAAGACATTATACTATTTCTAGCCTCTCTGAGGTTAACCTTTTTAGTTTCCATGTATGAATGAAATCATGATTGCCTGGCTCGCTTCACTTAACATATGTCTTCCATCCCATTTGTGTGGTTGCAAATAACAGGATTTCAACCTTTGGTGTGGCTGAATAGTATCTCATTGTGTTTGAGTGTGTGTATGTGTTTTCTTTGTCAATTCATTGTTAGATTAATTCCATTTAATTCCATATCTTGCCTATTGTGAATGTTGTTCTTGTTAGGTATCCGACTCATAGCGACCCTCTGTGCAACAGGGGAAACACTATTGTCAGTGCTTCTTGGCTGTTCATAGGGTTTTCAATGGCAGATTGATTTTTGGGAGGGGGTTGCCAGGTCGTTCTCTCAAGCCTACAGCTTCTGGTGTTCCCAGGCGGTCTCCCGTCCAGGTACTAACCAGGCCCGACCCTGCTTAGCTTCCAAGATCTGACGGGATCGGATGCCACAGGGCTACAACTGCAGGCTGTATTGTGAATAGTAGTGCAATAAACACAGGAATACAGATGTCCCTTTTACATATGGATTTAATTTTCTTAATAGGATTATTGTTTGGCAATGTGACTCAGTGGTGGAGTGCTTTCCTTGCATGTGTGAGCCCCTAGATTCATTCCACAGCATCAGATAAAAGCAAAAATGGTGTAGGATTGCTGGATTACATGGTCATTTTATCAATTCCATGCTTATGTTTGTTTTGACACTATTTACTGGGTAAACTATAGATAAATCAATAATGGAAATATTGCACAAACTGTGGAGTGTCTATAAGATGTAAAGACTAAAAATACAATAAGCCCCATTTACCCACTTGCCATTCACCACTTTACAAACCTAGTGCAGAGCCAGGCATGCCCCTTCTTGACTCCACACTGCTCACGCCTCAGCATATTTCTCTACAGGGTTTCATGTTTCCTACTAATTTATGGGTGAAAATCTCAGTTCACTACTTCCCAAATCATTGGTCTTTAGCAAGATTCTTTCTCTTTCTCTAAATTATATCATAATGGATTGTTTTGTGAGGAAAACATTAAGTAATAAATGAAATGCATTTGTTACACAGTTAATCCCATACAAAGAGATATACATACACTAAGTAGTAACAATGGCAGTATTAGTAATGATATTAAAATTTTACCAAGAAGAGAAAAATGGAATTAGTCATGTATTTCCTTCCTCAGGGAATTTCATTTTTGTTGTTGTTGTTGTTGTTATTGCTGTTCTAGGGATCACACCTAGGACTCCACCAATGCTAGACAAGCCCTCTAAAACCCCCGGCCAGTAGATAATTATTGATTTCTTGATTCAGTGTTTCAAGTCCCTAGTTTTCTCTATTTTGTATTTGTTGAGGACTGTGCCATCAGCAGTTTCTAAAGAAGCTCCATTGCCGTCATCACAAAATCTTTAGCTTAGGGCACATTGTTTCTTCATCATCAATGGAAGATTAGGAAAATACTGAGATTATTAGTTCTTATTTGAAATTATCCCTGATAGGATATGAGTACTTATGTGTTCCCCAAACAGACAGATGAGAGAGGGAGGGAGAAATGGTGAGAGAGAGAGAGAGAGAGAGAGAGAGAGAGAGAGAGAGAGAGGGATTATGAGATTGTGCATGTTTCATACCTAGGTTTTAGTAGGAAGCAGAAATAGATGAGACTCAGCCCAGACAGCAGGCAGGCAAGGTAGCATGAGTATAACAGAAAAAGTCCAGAAAGAGCAAAGGAATAGGTAGAGGCAAAGATACTTTAAAAATAAATATCTTGATACATGTGTAGAGCATGTCGTCACATTGTTATGAGAAAATTGATGGGAAAAATTTCCAGTAAGCTCAGATACAAGGAATGCTAAGACTATGCCACCTATGGTCAATGGTAGAAAGGGAGCTGGTGAAAATTGAGTGGGGAGAGAGAAGGAACTAAGCTAGGTGAGTGCTAGCTCTTTAGAAATGAGCTGAAGTGCACACTTCTGTATGTGAAAACACATGGAAAATTGGAGATTCTTTTAGTTCACATTTCAGTTGACACAGAGATCCTTCTAATTTTGGATGACACCTGGAGCCTGATGTGCAGTATCATAGTGTTTACTGTTCATTTTTTAAGAGTTGATCTGAGATTAACAGTGGTGACATGTACTAGGGTATAGGACTGAATATACATATCCTTAACCTAATCTATATACCCATTAATTCACTTAAGATATGATACAGGATCTTAGCATTTGCTGGAATTCTTTCATGCATCAGTAATACAGCTAAGAACATGACTGACCAGGATCGATGTCATATATTAGTTGAGGATTAGCATCAAAGACAGATGATTAAGAAAGCAACTATAATGCAGTCGTGATAAGCAGGACAATTTGGAAATACATAACAAGGTACCTTTCATCTGATAATTAAGATTTTAAATTGCTGAATATAAACTCAAGGCAAGAATCTCTTAGGAATTAGACAAAAACAAGTTGATTTGGGAGTACATGTAGATTCAAGGACAGAATTCCAGTATTCTTTCCAAGTACATAGATACCAGAACTTTGGAATGAGGCTAATTTCAGATTTTATGGGAAATGACCTCACTGATTTGTTCATATGACTCAAAACTTCATTGACATTAACATTTTAGGAAATTATTGTTGTTGTTAGGTGCCATCGAGTCCGTATCCGACTCATAGTGACCCTCATAGGGTTTTCAATGGCCGACTGTTTCTGGATTGCCTTGGGAGTGGATTGCCAGGTCTTTCCCCCATTTTTGTGGTGCTGGGAGTTGAACTCGAGACCTCAGAGACTGCAGTGCGGCACTCTACCAACTGAGCTAAATCCCAGCCCCCATTTTAGGAAATAACCATTACTAATTAAAAATGGGCCATAGAACTTTGTACCTGATCTCAGAAACTATGCAGGGTTGGCCTGGTTAGTCCTTGGATGGGAGACTACCTGGGAATACCAGGTTCTGTGGTCTAGAGAGAAGGACCTGGCAATTAATTCCTGAAAGAAATAACCATTGAAAACCCTATGAATAGCAGTAAAGCAATGACAATAGTGGTGGGCATGGAACAATGTCAGGGAGTGTTTCATTCTGTTGTACATAGGGTCACTATGAGTTGGAAGGGACACAAGGACACCTAACAATTAAAAATGGATAGAAGCAGAAAAAGAAAATATCAGCACAACTATAATTGACTAACATGCATCCACAGAATTACATGTTTTGAAGGGGTTGTTGTTGTTGTTGTTGTTGTTGTTGTTGTTAGGTGCTGTCGAGTCGGTATCCGACTCATAGCGACCCTCACAGGGTTTTCAGTGGCTGACTGTTTCGGGATTGCCTTGGGAGTGGATTGCCAGGCCCTTCTCCCATTTTTGTGGTGCTGAGAGTTGAACTCGAAACCTCAGAGACTGCAGCGCAGCGCTCTACCAACTGAGCCAAATCTCAGCCCTTTTGGAGGGGTAGAGTATAGAAAACAGGCTACTAAGTGGTAAGATAAGCATGCGCCATCAGACTGGGTTTTTAAATTCACAATTAATTTTAATTTGCCGGAGTTATAGCAAGCAAAAATCAGAAGGGGGCAGCAAAGAGCTGTCTGGGCCAAAGAATCATCCAATTTGAAAAAATGGAGAAAGATGAAGATTACCATAGATTATGTGAAATGGAAAATGCTATTCCAAATGAGTGTTAAAACTCATCAGTATGTTGGACCCAACATCAAGTTGAACCGCCTAGACATCATTTAGTTCTAGTTTTTTTTCTATCTCTGAATATCTCTTCTTAGTTTTCTTGTCTGTGTTCACCCTAACATATTTGGTCCCCAGGGTCCTGGCCTTGATCTACTTTATTATCTCTCTCTTTCCTTTTCTATCTTTTGAGTTTAGTCTATATCCTCTCACCTACAGTCACAGTAACAATTACCAATAGAGTCTCTTAGCTAGAGCATATGAGTATGGCTGACAATTAGAAAATTATGTCATGCTTTGGCAGATGGATTTCAAATTACTAACCCTGTCGTCATTGAAAAGCCTCCATTTTTTTCCAGTGAAAAAATTAGTGAGTTACCTCTTGGTCAAGCTAACTAGTGCTTTCAGTCTTATCTTACATACCCCTGGCAAAGTTACATATTGCAAATTATTTAAAAAGAAAAAGAAATCTGTCTCTATGCTAGGAACTCAGAAATATCCACCTTCAATCAGTCTTCCAATACCCAGACCATAAATATTATCCAGCCAGACATGTCCATAAGTATATATGGCAGACATGTCAAAAAACCAAACTCAATACCCTTATCAAAACTCTATCTTCTATGTTTGCTTTCATAGTTAATCATGATTCTTTATACTCTGCTGCTAAAATAGAATGCTCTTATTAATGTTTTCCTATTAATTTTAGTTCATAAATGACACCTCAATCCAAATTCTAATAAACTCATCATTTCATTTCTGTCTGAAGACTTTGGTGACATTGACTTTGGAGAGGATAACAATTTGTAACTAAAAATAGATACAACCAGAAAAAGAAATGACTTTCCTTCTGCTATCCTTGTTCATAGCCTAATTTATACTTTTTCTCTCCATTTTTTCACATGTGATTTAATCCTCAAGTACCTGACACCTTGTTTTCAGTCCTATTGTCTAAGGAAGCTACCTTTTCTATTATATGGTCTTTCTTTGTTCTAGCCAGAGAACATTTTCCAGTATGCCTTATTTGTCATTGCAGTATTTGAAAATAATCATCTTTGTCAAAAGATATTATATTGTCTTTGTAGAAGTGACTGATCCTGATTTTCTATTCTGTAAACTTCCTCTGATTGTGTGTCTGTACCTGTGTATGCTTTTGCTTTCCTCTGACTATGTGCAAATATTGGTTTTCAGTAGGAAGCAAGATATCAATCCTCTTAATATTTTCTCTCTACATTTTCCCAATAAGTGTTGTGGCCAAAACTATTATCTGCATGCTTCACACTTGCAGAATTTGCAGCTATATCTACATGTCTACCTGATATATTTACTTAGAAGTTACACAGGTACTTCAAAACAACCTTGCTTGCGATCTAATGTAGCAACTCACTTTCTAATCATGAAATTTCTTAGTTTGTAAAACATCTTTTAGTTCTAGGGCCATTCCTTTGCTTGTACAAATCTGAAGATCTACTTTCCTTCTTTCATCCCACAAATCATTTAATCCATCCCTTCATTCATCTCCAAAAATGATCATACTTTTCTCTCCATCATCTCTATTGCTGTTAATACTATTTCTTCTTTAAATCAGTACAATAAAACTTTAATAATCTCTTATTCTACTTTTATCTATTGAATATAGCCTACTGCACATGTACTTCTGATCAACCCACTACCCATACATGTTAAGTTGCTTCACAGAATCTATACAAAAATGCACATCTTAAAGTCCATTATTAACAACCTTTAATTATTGTTCTAGCCAAAGCTCTTCACCTCTTTGCCTCCTGCATATAATGACAATGGCAAACATTTAATAACATTTACTATATGCCACCTATTGCAGGTTCTGGGTTTGGGCTCAGTTTGTAGAGTACTGCTCTGCATACTCCAAAGCCCTGGGTCTTATCCTCAGCACCTGGCAACCGGCTCCCGAATCAATCAGCCATTGAAAACCCTATGAATATCAGAGAATCACTAACAGTGCTGGGCATGGCACTTTGTAGGTGAGTGTTTCCTTATGTTGTACACAGGGTCACTATGAGTTAGACTTGACTTGACGGTACCCAACAACAATAATCACAGTTGCTTAAACATTTTGGATTTACCATTGCCCCTTGTCTTTGTACTGACTAATCCTTTGTTCAGGAATATCTGTGTATTAGTCATTTTCTGACTTCAAGATAGGTGCTGATTCTCCTCATATTTGGGGCCCCTTGTTTGGGCTTTCAAAATACACCAGGTATAATCTTGTCTGAAAACAATAAAATATGTAATAAGAAAACCACTAGACAGATACTAAAGTGAAACCAAACTCAAGGTTTAAAGTCACTCAATAAAGCATGTGACACAGATATACTAGCATAAAATTTCACACATGGATTTTCTCAGCTTTGTGCTAAGAAAAGATAGATGGAACTCCTTTGTCTTGAATTTGGTACAGCATGGTACCAGGAAATAATCAAAGTAAAAGTCAGATGTTATTAATCATATACATCTTGAGGCAACATTTTGGTGATGGAAGCGTCTCTAATTTTTTATGTATAGAACATGCCAAAAAATATATACACTTTCCAAGATGAAAACTTCCTTTTAACTGTTTTAAGAATGTATCATTTGCTTGTTTTGATGTGATAGTAGAAATATAATCCAGAACATCAAGTTACACATTGCAACTATAGTTCAAACCAACTTTGAAAAGAAATAGATAGGTAACACCTATTAAATTGTGTATACATTTTAGGAAAAGAAAGAAACTGTATTAAAATTGTAATACTAAATATATACCAATAACAAAAAGGAATACAAGTCAAGTTTGACTTCTGCAATTACAAGAGGTCATGATACACATTGCTACTATAATTCAATTCAACCTAGAAAATTAACACAGATAATTTCTCTTAAAATGTGTACACATTTTTGACACATCCAGGATATATACATATGAT
Organism: Pedetes capensis; assembly: GCA_007922755.1. Lineage (NCBI taxonomy): Eukaryota > Metazoa > Chordata > Mammalia > Rodentia > Pedetidae > Pedetes > Pedetes capensis. Next base: position 12,309 of record VMDO01030176.1, on the reverse strand, counting down.
ATCCTATATATGATTTCCTATATATGTTTATATATACATGTACATATAAATGAATGGTATATACTGGAATCAAGGAAAAGAAGCTAATGCTTAATGAAGGTACTTGGTTTTGGTTGGAATTTTAATATCTTATTTGTCTCATAGCCAAAATTATATAGGGTAACCAGTTAAATCAAGTGCAAATTCTTAATCCACATAATTTTCCCTGTGCAATGTTGTCATGAATCCAAGGAATTTTCAGAAATTTAAATAAGATAAAAATAAGCTGTGACTATGCTATTTCATCCCTATCTTGGCCAAGTACTGCTGAAATGGAGCTAAGGAAACAGAGACCCTACAGGTAAGTTGCAAATCAACCCCATGTTACATGCTCTTTGTTCCTCCCAAATTGGAAGATGAACTGTGCTTTACTATTTCCCAGGCATAAATGTCAGAATACTGGACTGGGTGTAAAGATTTTGATTACTCTGGGAAATAGTGCTAAAATACAAAGAAGGTAAGCAGTTTTATAATTGTTACTTTATTCTGGACAATATGATTTGGACCTTCCAGAGCTGTTTTTCACTATTCCCCATGTGGTCTCGTGGACTGCAGGGAGGAGCCCAGAGCTATGCAACTCCTAGAAGAGATGGGTCAACCCATGAGCTATGAGCCACAAAGATGAGATGGGAGAGTAGGAGAGAATATGATGGAAGCATTTAACCCCTAGTCCCATTCCTGAGTGCTGAACTTGGATTAGTTATGACATCCTCCTACCTACTAAAATAGCTTCTCTTTGCCAGCTTTTGTCCATACAGCTTTATCTCTAGGATATATTAACTTCCCCCCTTTAGTTCAAGAATAAAGTCGCTTGACACAGTTACTAACTGTAGGCCACTATACCATCTTTGCTGCTTTTCTAAATTCTATTGTCATTTAAGATCATTAGAGAAGAGTTTTTGAAAAGAAAGTACTAATTACTAATTTTCATTTTTCTGAGAAAGATGCATGGTCAGTCTTTTTATCCTTTTCTGTTTGTTTATTTTACTTCTGACATTTCTCCACACTGCATTTTTCTATAATTTCTCCAAGCCAAACTAATTTATGATTTTGCCTCAGAAATTACTTTCTCTTGGAGGAATATTATTTTCCCAGAATTATATGGTACTCTCCACTTGTGCAATCATACAACATATTATATACCTCATCAAAATATTTTTAAAAATTATACATTTTTCTGTATTTACCATTAAACTATGGCTCAGTGGCCTACAGCCGTAGCCCTGCGGAATCCTATCCCGTCAGATCTCTGAAGCTAAGCAGGGTCAGGCCTGGTTAGTACCTGAATGGGAGACCACTTGGGTACACCAGGTGCTGTAGGCTTGGGAGAAGGACCTGACAACCCACTCCCAAAAATCAATCTGCCATTGAAAACCCTATGAACAGCAGAGAAGCACTGACAATAGTGTTTCCCCTGTTGTACAGAGGGTCGCTATGAGTCAGATACCGACTCCACGGCACCTAACAACAACAACAACAATGGCTCAGTGAGAGATAAATATATATTTTATATATGTATTATTTTAATAAATCACTTCTGTATGTCAGTATGGTATACACTATTGAATTGAGTAATTAAATAAAGGATAAATAAAATTATAGAAGGAATTAATTTGAGTTCCTTGTACACTGGTATAAGTACACTGACAATATTTTAAGAGATTATAATATAGGAATGTATATTCTCAGACACTGGAAATATAAAAAATATGATCTCAAGGGCTATGTGTGTAGCTCAGTAGAAGAGTTTGTGTAACATGCACAATGCTCTGCACCAGAAGGAAAAAATAATAATTTGAGGCTCTTGCACTTTCTGTGTGTTCTTGGCTAGTTCCCTAGTATGAACTAATGTGATTGACACATTTTTTTTTTTTTTTGGTACTGGGGTTGAACCCAAGGCCTTGTGCTTGCATGCTTGGCAAGCAAGTGCTGCACCACTGAGCTGCACCCTTAGCCCATTTTTTTTTTTTTTACTTTTTGAGACAGGGTCTCACTAAATTATGCAGACTGCCTCTGGTCTTGAACTTGCAATTCTTCTGCCTCAGATCTCAAATTGCTGGGATTACAAGTGTTCACCATCATGCCCAGCTACATTTCAATATATGTCTTAAGCTTACGTTCTGCTCTGTTCTTATTTTACTTTCTTTATATAACTGGTCATCTCTTTAGCCTGAATTGCTATCTTACTAGGTAACATTTACTAAGAGCTTACTACATGTCTTTCACCCTTAGTATTTCCTTCTGTTGGGAGGAACTTTTCAAGTAATATTTTGGAGTTTTTTTTTTTTTTTTTGACTCAAAATAGAAGGAAGAAATATACATGATTGAAAATTTGAGGGGGGAAAAGAAAACTCTGAATTTACATTGGCTCCTTCTTTTGAGGATATACTTACTCAAAGAGGGAATGTACTACTGTATGTTTTGAGCCATATTATAAATTTCATAGAACTGGTCCTCCAAATACTGCTAAAGAATAGAGGCTACACTGGTTTATTTCATAATTTCATTATGTGTACAACCACTGTCCTATATAATTAGATAATATTCTTTAACTTTTATGTCAGTTAAAAGAAGAATGTTGTGATCAACATGTTGTGCTTCTTACTTCAATTTGTTTCAAAATTAAGAAGGAAAGGTAGGATTTACTTATTCAGAGATCTAAAAGTTCTAAGAATTTTCAGTTACATCTCCAGCCCTAACATCTTCTCTGAGCTTCACACTCATACATACACTTCACATACATGGAAACTCAATAATTCCATTCTAATATTTTGAAAATGTATTAAATACTTTAAGATTGTTATAACTCTATTCTATAGAGCATACATCAAAGAAGCATAACAGTAGATTGTTTGATGTTAATAAAAATAACAACTAATGACTAATTCAATTACATGTGGTCTTTCTTACTCAGGATGCTAATATAGGTAGCCAGGTTAATAGGACTGATCAGATTGATCCTTCACTTGGGGCAATCTTAAGAGGTAAACACAAACATTTGAATAATTTAAAATATCTTTTGTCATACTACTTCTCATCTCTCCCACTGTACCTCTCAGGCTTCCCACTGTGGTTTACACTCCAGTGATACATATATTTGTTTCTGGGAAAAGCCATGAATTGTGTCATATATGTGTCTTTGTAGCTGGTTTTCCCTGTGCCTGGCATTATTCTCCTCATTTCTATGCCTACTTAATTCCTATTCTTTCTTATAACAACCATATTAATTAGTTAAAGGTTTCCTGTATTCCTGTTTGAATTTTCCTTTATCCCTGGGTCTTGGACTCTTCCCTCACCATTGTGTATTTTCATTAGACTTATTTTAACCCTCTTAATGTACTAAATATGGGGAGAAGGACCTGGTAATCCACTCTCAAGGCAGTCCTGAAACAGCCATTGAAAACCCTATGAGGGTCGCTATGAGTCAGACACAACTTGACGGTACCTAACAAAACAATACACTAAATTTCTTGAAATGCACTTTTCCTGTTCCTTAATCTCTGTCCTTCTTTAAGACTATTGACACATACTATGTCTTCCTCAACATTATACTCTTAGGTCCTTACCTCATTCATATTTAAGAGTATCTTGTGAATAAACGGGAGAAGGATGTGGCAACCCACTCCCAAGGCAATCCCGAAACAATCTGCCATTGAAAACCCTATGAGGGTCGCTATGAGTCAGACACGACTCAATGGCACCTAACAACAACAACAACAAGTGAATAAAGGTGGGGCTGGGGTTTAGCTCAGTTGGTGGAGGGCTGCTCCACATTCTCTGAAGACCTGGGTTTGATCCCCAGCACCACAAAAATGGGAGAAGGATGTTACAATCCACTCCCAAAGCAATGCTGAAACATCAGCCGTTGAAAATCCAATGAGGGTCCTGAGTTGGACCTGATTAAATGGCACCTACAAATAACTGAGTAGAGAATGGATAAATTAGGATAAAATGTTTTTAAACTTCCACACATAAAACTAATAAGAATCTTTGCAAGTTGGATTCAAGAAAATTGAACATTGTTCTCCCTCTAAATTAGTTTTACTTTCCTTTTGATAATATCTTCAATTATCTTAAAAATAAAAATCATTGAGTAGATCTCACCTCATGGTAAACAAAATAATTATCCACACACTGCTGCAATCTCATGAGAGACAAAAAGTTTTGCTATCATTGTATTTTTGAAAAGGTTTATAATATTCAGGTTCAAGCATAGAGAAAAGTAGACTCTCAAAAGTGTAGACAACAATACTTAAAACTCAGTAAAGTGATTATGATGTCTTCCTAGATAAGTCACCAAATTATAATATTATAATTAGAGAAAAATGGAAGATACAGGGAATTGTGAAATAGCTCTCCATGTTGTTGTTGTTAGGTGCCGTCAAGTCAAATCTGACTCATAGTGACCCTCATAGGGCTTTCAATGGCTGACTGCTTCGGGATTGCCTTGGGAGTGGCTGCCATGTCCTTCTCCCATAGCTGTCCACAGATGGTGTCAAATGCTAGAAAATTTTCATCTTATTGAAGATGAAAGACAGAATAAAAGTTTAATAAAATAATCTAGTAGGAAGTATCCGGATATATGCAAGGAAAATAAGTATTCTTTTCTAGGAATATGAGTGTTGGGTTCACTTATTTTCTCTCATAATAGGAATAATATAATCAGACCTATAGTAGAATAGTGAAAAATTTCACAGGATTGCCAGTTCCTTTGCATCAATTTCATGCTCACTGACTCTTCTGAGTTACTAACTATATTTGCAAATTACTAAATAATAAAGTACATGTCCTCCAAACTGAATTTTTGAAACAATATTTCTAAGAAAGTTGATCTTAGAGTTACTAACTATATTTGCAAATTACTAAATAATAAAGTACATGTCCTCCAAACTGAATTTTTGAAACAATATTTCTAAGAAAGTTGATCTTAAAAACCCCAGATATCCTTCTGGATTACAGATCAAGCTGATTATTGATATGTGTAGAAGTCCATTACTTGCCCCATCCATCTGCTAATAATCTGCTTGAGCAGTCCACAGTTTGCTTTTACAGGTCAACATTTTAACAACAATGAAAATTATAAGAAAAAAATATGCTAATTTGTAATGCTTCAATGTGTGAGTTAATGGTTTAATTCACATTTTGAATTTTCACCACTAAGAAATAAAAACACAAAATTCAACAAAAATAATCTACATTTTCAAGTTACAAAAACAAATAAAACAAGCTAAAGAAAATATGAATTTTGAAAACACAATGTACCAATTCTCAAAAATGATGTAGAAAGAGAAAATGCACTATAAGTTCATTAAGCATTTTATGTGTTTTAGAATATAGTTATATTCTTGAAAGAGATTTATTTTATTTCTAGTATTCTTTAATGTAAAATGTACAATGTTACTTGCAGTGAACTAGTCTTTTCTTAATTTTGTAGTTTGTAGTTTTACAACTGAAATTATTTCTCTATGAAATAGCATACATTTCTGTGTTTGAATTCAATTCAAATATTTCATGACAGATTGAAGATGAAATACATAATAGAAGTTATAATAACCAGTTGTTGTTGTTATTGTTGTTGTTAGGTGCCATCAGTTTGGTCCAACTCTAAGTAACCCTGTATACAACAGAACAAACCACTCCCAGACACTGTGTCATGCCCAGCACTATTGTCAGTGCTTTACTATTCATAAGGTTTTCAAAGACTGGTTATTTTGGGGAGTGGATTGCCAGGTCCTTCTCCCAAGCCTGTAGCACCTAGTATTCCTAGGTTGTCTCCCATCCAGTGCTGCAGCCATAGCCCTGTGGCATCCAATCCCATCAGATATCTGAAGTTAAGCAGGGTCGGGCCTGGTTAGTACCTGGATGGGAAACCACCTGGGAACACCAGAAGCTGTAGACTTGGGAGAAGGACCTGGCAACCCCCTCCCAAAAATCAATCTGCCATTGAAAACCCTATGAACAGCAGAGAAGCACTGACAATAGTGTTTCCCTTGTTGTACAGAGGGTCACTGTGAGTCGGATACCGACTCCATGGCACCTAACAACAACAACAACTCCTATCCAAGTACTAACTAAGCCTAACCTTGCTTAGCATCCAAGATCAGATTCCTCAATTGTACAGCTGCAGGAATAATAATAACCTGAGAAAGTAAATATTTTGCTTATAGTTATACAAAATAATTTTGGTGCTAGTATCTTGTAGAATATTAAGCAAAATGTAATATTGATAAGAAAGAAGTTCCCATTATGAACTGAATTTCACAAAAAATTTACATAGCTTATTGTCTGTATGTTTGAATGTTTTTAATTTTATAATATAATATTTCAATTTATCCAAGTACCTTTCTGTTGCATTTTTCATAATTTTGAAGTAATAGCTCTCTTTTTTGAGTAATAGCTCAACTTTTTTTTTTTTTCTGCCCATCAGGGAAATAACTCATGGCTTCCTATGAGCTACCTAATTGGGATCTCTGGAAGCAGGTTATAATTATACCATAAATAAATCACTTTATAAGGTAAGAAGCATGTAAAAATCTGTTGCTTTCTCAATGTGGAGCCTATCGTGCATAATAAAGTCACTAAATATAGATACTTCCCTATTGTTTAAAAGGCACTTGCCATAGCTTGAATGTGTTCACCAAAGGTCATGTGCTGGAAACTTAATTTCCAATGCAACAGTATTGACAAGTGGGAACTTTAAGGGGTGATAATGTCATGAGGATTCTGCCTCTATAAATGGATTAATGTATTTATCATCAAAGTCAGTTCAGTGTCACAAGTGTGAGTTTGTTAAAAAAAAAAAAAGAAGCAGCAGAAGAAGCAGAAGAAGCAGAAGAAGAAGAAAAAGAAGAGGAGGAGGAGGGGAGGAGGAGGAGGAGGAGGAACAAGAGGAGGAGAAGAAGAAGGAAAACAAAAACAAAAGGAAAGCTGGGTGTGGTGGCTCAGGCCTGTAATTCCAGTGACTTGGGAGGCAGAGGCAGGAGGATCACAGGATCAAGGTCAGGCAGCCTGTATAACTTACCAAGACCCTGTCACAGGATTAAGAAATTTAAAAAATGGGCTAGGGGTGCAGCTCAGTGGTAGAGAACTTGCAAAGCATGCATTAGGACCTAGGTTCAACCCCAAGTACTGCAAAAAAAAAACAAAAACAAAACACTAGTGTCCCCTCCCCCATCTCCATTTGCCTTCCACAGTGGAACCACATAGCAACCAGGCCCTCTAACAGTGTGGGTCCCTTGATCTTGGATATCTCAGCCTCTAGAACTGCAAAATATAAATATCTGTTCTTTATAAATGACCCAGTCTCAGGTATTCTCAAATATTCACAAAACATTAAGATAGGCCCACTTTTTTTTTTCTTCAAATCAAGCCTGAGACAATAGGGTATTTTTTACCTGTTTTATGAGAAATGAAAATTCTTCCTATACTTTCAGTACTGTATTTGAGTTTTATAATTATATCTTAATGCTGAAGATGCTATGAAGCATGTGATCTTAACTAGTATTTGTGTTTTGTCTTTTTCAGAATAATTTTAACCTTGGTTTCTTCCACTCTCATCATGGCTTCACCATCCTTTTCTTCCTGTGGATATTCTTCATGGTTTGATGATGGCAATGAGAGACTTATTTTTTAAAGTTCCTTTGACTTCTAAAGATGCAAAAGGAAAGATGAAGGATGTTCATGTGTTCCACATTGTATACAAAGCTGAAAAATTCAGATTGCATTGCTGTTGAAGGAAACCAGTCAAATCTTATTTTAGACATATCAAATATAAAAATTTAATTTTTACAGAAAGAATTATCTAAGTTATTAATTCACAGACACACACACACACAAATGCTGAACATATTCAGACTATAGGACAATGGCCAACAGGTTGCCATTTGAGGGAAGATCTATTGGCATTTTTACATAGGACAGTGCTGCTGACAAAGCCTCCCTCTTTGGGATAGATGTTACCCCCAGATGGCTTCTCTTGCAGGGAGCTGCAAATCTGGAGAGCAATAAAATGGACATCTTCACTTTGGGAATATATATATATATATATTGTCCCTCTGGTGATTATTTTTCTGGTACACATATGAGATTCAAGCTCTCTGGCCAGTCTCATTCTTGCCATATACTGATCGGGATAATATTTGACCTTTGCTTAAATTTGTGCGTTTAAAATTGATAATTTTTTTTGTTTTTTGTTTTGTTTTGTTTTGTTTTGTAATATAATGTTTGTCTACTTTGCCAAATCATTTTATTTGCTGGTTTAATACATTCCTCTAATTTTCCCAGTGAGAAACCCATGCCTACAGACCCTCTTCCTCCACATTTCAGAACATGTGAGAACTGGTTCTACTTCATCAGTCAAATGAAATTCTTCATGAAAAATATTTCCTGCTTTGACTTCAGTTGTTCTGGTGTCCTCAACATTTATCTATACCTTGTAGGCTTGTTTCCTCTGTCTGAGTACAACCCTTCCATTCCTCTTGTTTCTTGAACTCTTTGCTGACCACCATCTGAACCATGATTCCTCTTGTCTATGCTCCTATAGCACCTGAATATATTATCGTGCATTTAAATTCCCAAATAGATAAACACACTCAATCTCAAAAGGATACTTATACAAATACTAACAAAAAATCAAACAAAAAATCCTAAAGGAAACAATGGTACTAACACAAATGTATACTTACACATATTGAATGCTTGCTGTTGTTGGCTGCCGACTAGTCAGATTTGACTCTAGTAATACTCAGAGGGTTTCCAATGGCAAATTGGTTTGAGATTACTTCTCCTAGTGACTAGAATTCTAGGCATATTCTTAGACACATTTTGTTAACAATAAATATTTTTAAAAAAATTTTCCCAGACCATGATTTCAAATGTTATTCGGTGGAACTTCTTACCTTCAAATTTAACAAAAATATTGGAAAATAGAAATATTTCTCATTTGTATAAGTTAGAGTTTAAGGGTCAAAATTTTAAACCTGTAAACATGAACATAAAGTGTGAAACTTCATGAAATTTCTAGGTCTCTTTCAATATTACTTTGAAGCCAAAATTAAAGATATTTGCAATATCAATATATCTGACAATCCATTAATCTGTATCTCCCAGATGAAAGCATATTTTGTATATATCACTGAAGCTTTTCACAAGGATAGTGTGGACTTTTATGGGTCATTCATATAGAGAAACTATTGTTTTTTATTTTAATGCTTCAGAATGATCATGAAAAATTTTGCTTATATAGTGGGAACTTCTTCACAATTAATTTTCCATGTTTGGACATGGTTTTGCATCCAATTTACAAATGTAATATTTCTAAAAGCAAAAAACTGAAATTATATCACTAAGTATTAGTTGATTATAGTAAAAAGTTGGGGCGGAGTCAAGATGGCGGATAGATAACACACACCTTCGGTTCCGGAGCAATAAGAAGCCTCAATTAGGGGTTTAAAAAAGCCAATTGAATAAATAGAAACAGATAATTTAGTTTGAGAGATAGAGAATGAAACTAGGTGTGCACTGAAATCAAGGATTAGGCTTCAGAGGAGCTACACAGTGGCCAGCAGCAGGACGCCGCCATTTTGCCATCACACAGACAGAGGATAGAATCCCAGAGACTTGGAGGGGATTTCGCACACACGCACCCACGGCCCGGACCCAACACGGAGTGCAACCTTGGCAGCACACTCTCACCACGCCTGCGGGACACAGACTGCAGATCCTAGGTGAGTCACCGTGAGGGGGCCCACAAACGCCCTCCATAGCGGCCGTGGAGTGAATGGGGAAGCTGGTGCCAGCGATCCGCGTCTAGAGCTAAGACGGGGCTCCCCTCCCTTCTGTTGCGGCGGGTCAGGCCTACGGTCGAGAACTCCACAGAAAATTGGGCACACATATGCCTGGATCCCAGACACATCAGAGGTGAGCCCAAATCACCCCACTGTGCTGCGGAGAGGTCGGGGGGCTTGTGGAGGCAGCTAAGTCGCCCGTGGCCGGGGAGATCCTTTTTGGTGGAAACTGGCGGAGCAGTTCACCGCCAGCGGTGAAGTTCCGAGTGCGACTACAGCACAGGACAAGATGGCAGGATAGAATCCTGGAGACTCGGAGGGGACTTTGCCCACACACCCAGGGGAGCCGGACCCAACACAGCATGCAACCTTGACATCACACTGTCACCCTGCCTGCGGGACACAAACTGCAAGTTTTCTGTTGAGTCAGCACAGAATCGCAGCCTGCCTCCTGTTGTGGCAGTGGGAAACCAGTGCCAGCAGTACACATCCAGAGCTGAAACGCGGCTCCCTCTCTCCTGTTGTGGCGGGACAGTCATGCAGACGCAATCTCCACAGACATACGGGCACACATATGCCTGGACCCCAGACACACCAGAGGGTATCCTAAGTAATCCCACCGCACTGTGGAGAAAGGTGAGGTCTGCGGAGGAGGCTGAGCACCACGCGGAAAGAGTGCTCCTTTCTGGCAGAGTCTTGCAGGACAATTAGACACAATAAGACCAGTTTCTAGAGCAATTGCTGTGCATGGCAGACCTACTACAGACTCTCTCTGGGGGGGTTGAATATCATCCCACCCACAAGAGGATTTGGTTCTCCCAAGCGGTCTCCCAAGTGGGCGGAAAGCTGCTCTGTGCCCCCAGCCCACATTTTTTACTTTTTGAGACAGGGGCTTGCTGGGTTGCACAGACTGCCTCTGATCTCGGGCTTGTGGTCCTCCTGTCTCCGCCCCCCGAGCCGCTGGGATTGCAGGCATACACCACCGCACCTGACTAGAAGTGTTTAATAAGTGTGTATGAGCGTGTATGCATGGTTTTGTTTTGTTTTTGTTTTGATTTTTTGTTTGTTTGTTTGTTTCATGGGGTTTTGGTTTTGTTTTGTTTTGGTTTGGTTTTTTTGTTGTTGTTGTTTGATTTTGTTATTTTATATGGGGGTATGAAACCAGGGTCTTGCGCCTATTCGCTTTGTAGGTGCTGGACCGCCACGCTGCGCCCCCAGCCCATATTTTTACTTTTTGACACAGGGTCTCTCTGGGTTGCGCAGGCTGCCTGTGATCTTGGGCTTGCGAGCCTCCTGCCTTTGCCCCCAAGCTGCTGGGAATGCAGGTGTATACCACCACACCTGACTATAAGCGATTTTATACGTGGGTGGGAACGTGTATGCGTGAGTTTTTTTTTTTTTAAATTTTTATTTGCTTCCTTCCTTGTTTCACTCTCTTCCCTCTTTCTATTCTCCTTCTCTTTTTCTTATGCTATATGTGCATCCTCGTATTAATTATTTTACCATCAGAGCCCCCATATGTCTGTCAGTTTGCCGTGGGGGCTTGCGTGTTGCGATGAGGCTGACAGCTCTGCCACTGTAACCTTAGACATGAGCAAGATTACCCAAGGTGGACAGGTTTTCAGCTGAGCTTCCAGACTAAGACAGACTAGGGAGTAGGACCTGGCGAGCCACTCCCAAAACAACTAGCCATTGAAAACCCTATGGATAGCAAAGAAACACTGTCAGATATAGTGCCGGAAAATGAGGTCCCCAGGTTGGAAGGCACTCAAAAGACTACTGGGGAAGAGTTGCCTCCTCCAAGTAGAGTCTACCGTGATGAGGGAAATGGAGTAAAACCCCAGGGTGCTCAACGTGATGTTGTGACATGACTCAAAATGAGGAGAAACAACTGTAAACATCCATTAATAATTGGAACATGGAATGTACGCAGTATGAATCTAGGCAAGTTAGAAATTATTAAAAGAGAAATGGATCGCATAAACATTGACATTCTAGGCATCAGTGAGCTAAAATGGACTGGCATAGGCCATTTTGAGTCAGACAATCATATGGTCTACTATGCTGGGAATGATAAACTAAAGAGAAATGGGGTTGCATTCATCATCAAAAAAGACATTTCAAGATCTGTCATGAAATATAATGTTGTCAGTGATAGAATAATATCCATACACCTACAAGGAAGGCCAGTTAATATGACTATTATTCAAATTTATGCACCCACCACCAAGGCCACAAATGAAGAAAGGGAAGACTTCTATCAGCTTTGCAATCTGAAATAGATCGAACATGCAATCAAGACATACTGATAATCACTGGTGACTGGAATGCAAAGGTTGGAAACAAAGAAGAAGGCCCAGTAGTTGGAAAATATGGTCTTGGTGACAGAAATGAAGCTGGAGATCGCATGATAGAATTTTGTCAGACCAATGACCTTTTCATTGCAAATACATTTTTTCAACATCATAAATGGAGACTATACACA
>VMDO01030175.1:0-21689 GCA_007922755.1 Pedetes capensis | reverse complement strand
TCATAGCCTGAAAAACAAAAAACAAACATTGTGATCAGATTCAGACACAGAAGAGATTATGGAATTATAAGAGCAGGAATTAAAAATTATTATGATAAAGAAACTGAAGATTACAGATGAACCGTGAAAGGATATGGAACAGCATATGTGGTAACAGAAATTCAAATTAAAACAATGAAGCACTGTTAAATATCTGCTCTGATGTTAAAATATGACACATTGACACAAAATGCTCCTGAGGGTGTGGATCAATAGGAACTCCTCAGTCCTTGATAGTAGGAGTATAAATGAAATAATCACTTTGAAAAACACTGAGCAATTTCTTCCCAAATAATAATGTTTTTTCATAAAATCACACAATAATTCTCCTGGGTGTTTATTGAAATGAATTGAAAAGGTATGTTCATACAAAAACCTTCATAGCAATGATTGCAGCAATTGAATTCACATATTTCAAAAATTTGAAATAATCATAATGTCTTTCATATATCAAATCGATGAAAAAGGTATGGTACATATATTCAAGGGAACATTATTCAACAATGAAAAGAAATGTATTATCAACTATGAAAAGACCCAGAGAAACCTTAAAAGTTTATTGTTAAATGAAAGAAAACTGTCTGAGAAGACTGTTACTGAATGATTCTAACTATGCAACATCTGGAAAAGAAATGGTCTTCAAAACTATGGACACACTCAACAACTTAGTGGTTGCCAGGGGTCAACAAAGGGGGGAAGAATAAAAGGAAGAGCAAAGAGGATTTTTAAGGAAGTGCAACTATTTTTTAAGAGTAGTTAAGTGACATTATTCTTTAGACAGCCCCCCCAAAAAAAACTATACAGCACAAAGAGTGAATTCAAATGTAAACAATGTATTTAATAATGTATCAATGTTGGTTCATCTCTTATAACAAATGTACCACAGGAATGCAGGATGTAAATACAGGGAAAACTAGGCAGGGCTGGGGTAGAGTGAATGGAAAAGAGCTCTGGACTTTCTGTTTAATTCTTCCATGAGTCTAAAACTGTTCTAACAAATAAAGTCAGTTACTTAAATGTTTGTATGTGACATATATGTATATCCACATATATAAAGATATACATCTAATGCAAACTTTCAAATATATATGACTTTGCCATCTCTTTCATGAAGACTTCAAGTTTGTCTTCATCCACTAAATTAAGGCTTGACTATGTGACGTACTTTGACAAATGATATATTAACAAGTGTCCAAATGCAGAGGTCCAATATGTAATTGAGTCCTTTTTTCTCCATCACAGGGGAATATTTTGCCAAGAGAAACAACCCAGGCTAGTTTAATGAAGGATGGAGTCATATAAAACAGATATAAGCCAGCCTAGCTCAGTCCCTGAACCAACCCTCCTGCCCACTGTTGAGACCACATAAGACCCTCCATGCAGATCCAGCAGAAGGATCCCTTGGTCAACACAGTGTGAACTGCCAACCTACAGAAGTACAAGGTATGATTTTAAAAAAATAATCATGGATGGCTGCAGCATGCCATCCAAAGGAAAGACAGGGATCTACAATATGGAAAGCAGCAAGCAGGGTGTCAAACCTTAGTAATAGTGTGTGACAAATATGAATGTGTTCAGTGAAGTCCTTTGAGTGTGGGCTACAGTTGAGAGGTGTGTTTGGAAGTGGCCCTAAACCATGCATCACAAACAAGGCTTTCCGGTACCAGAGTATCTGTGAAAGAAACGTTACTATTTATCCTCATCTGCCTCTTCACCAGATCTGGGAATGTGTGACTTCTGACTCTTCCCCAAAGTCAAAATGATGATGGAAGGTAAACCTTCTGAGTCTGTTCAGAACATGGAGACAGCTGCGACAGTGTAGCTAAAGAAACTCATGAAAGAATCCCTCCAGAACTTCAGAAAGGGGCAAGGACGATGGGAGGAGTGTGGTCGAAGCCAGAGGTAGTATGTTGAGGGGGACAAATGGTGACGTGTCTTTTACTATATTTTTTTATTTAAACATTCACTGTACTTTTGGCTCATACCTAACATAGCGTTATCTTGACACTTGGCCACAACCTGTTCTGGAAGGCTGGTCAAGTGCCAGTCAGTGGCTGAGTAGATTTTCCCCAGAGGAAATACTGTAAATGTATTTATTGGCTCCGGCACCACCTGGAATGGCTAATTCAGACACACGTGTGCCACTTGCTACTCAGCAGTAAGTTCTCTTTCTAATCCATGGCCATTCCTACCATGTTCCTCCTTCCTAAACTTGTAGCACTAGAGAGTTTCTCAGACGCCATCATGACTATATCGTCCACATATATACATATACATTAAAAAGTGAGATCATGAGCCCAGAGCCAGGAAAGGTTTTCACCACTTGAAATCAATGTGCAAAGTAATATTTTTCCTTTCTCTTCACCGAGAAGCATCACAGGAAAGGGGGATGTACCCTACAAGTGTTAAGAAGGCAGTCATGTGCTGAGCAGATGATATAACCCCCCCCCAAAAAAAAAAAGCTGGTCAAAGACCAAAGTGGTGGAGCCTTGAGCAGTTCCAGTGCGGAGGTACCACTGCCTGAGTAAATACGATGACTGGGGGTGAGAGCCACTAAAAGCCTGGGTGGTCTGTCACACAGGAATAGTTATCAGCATATTTGCACACTGAGTTTTGGTCACAGATCTTCCAGAAAATTGTGCCCTTGAAGAAGTAGCTCATAGTATGAGTCTCCGTGTCTGGTTTTATTTGGTTTGGGTTTGGTTTTAATTTTTAACTGTGAAATAGAACATCGATATTCCTGAATCTAATCCACACCCTTTCCACAGTTTTAAGGGGCTACAAAATCAGATGCAGATTTGAAATGCCTATGGGTCCCGAATCCAATCCACACACCATCCTAACCCCACCTGATTTTCTAGCCCCCTAAAGCTTTTGAAAGGGTGTAGATTGGATTTAAGAATATGCAGAGTCAGGGCAGAGATCTCAAGAGACTACCCTCTTTGCTAATTTAGTTCAAACACTGAAATTATATGTTGTTGTTGTTAGGTGCCATCGAGTCGGTATCCGACTCATAGCAACCCTCATAGGGTTTTCAATGGCAGACTGTTTCGGGATTGCCTTGGGAGTGGATTGCCAGGTCCTTCTCTCATTTTTGTGGTGCTGGGAATTGAACTCGGGACCTCAGAGACTGCAGCGCAGTGTTCTACCAACTGAGCTAAATCCCAGCCTCTGAAATTATATGATTATCGAGAAATAAGTTTAACTTTTCTCATGTTCTTTTCTGTAAAGTTATTCAAAGATCTTTCTTACTATAAAAAATGTAGCTTGGAAGACTGTTTATAAATATCCCATCATGTTAGAGCCAAAATCCTGTCAATGAAATGAGCTCCGAATGTCACCATTTAAAAATTTACATGAAGTTCAGAGAACTCTCAGAGGCCATCGCTACATCAGTATTACCATGTCTGTTCCAATGCTGTCGTCATCGCAACATAATGCAGAAGACAGCTTGTTTTTAAGATAGGAGTGATGTAAGTTTGATTACCAGCCCCATGGCTATATGATCTGCAGGAAATTATTTAATATACCCTTACTGGTGTAAAGATACATAGAAACACAGGAGAGAATTCTGTGAAGAGAATTCAAGGAAAAATAAACTTTAGAGGTACCATGCCTTAACTATTCAAATAGTAAAAATGGAGAAGCAAAAATTCCAGAGATGAGAGAGGGGGTACACTAGCAGAGTTTTTAAAAATATAAAACAGACTGAGCAAACAAAAACTTGGAGATAACTGGAGTTTTTATAGACATAAAAATGGCTATGTGATTTAATATACATTGACTATACTGTTATGCTTGCCAAAAGAACTGCAGCCACATTCAATACTGGAGATGAAAATTAGCTACATAATTTTCAATCATACGTAGTAACTGAGAGATGGCATACTATAGGAAGTCTTTTTAAATCATGTTAGAAAAACAAATACATAAATATACTTTTTTGTCAGATGTTACAAAATTAAAATGCAAAGCAGTGATGAATACCACATTTAGAATAGTGGTTATCTTAGGTAGGGAAAGGAGGCAGAGATGGCCAAGGAATGTCACAGAACGCTTTGGGTCTTTATGTGGGGTATTAAGCTTAATAATATTTATCATTAGCAGAGAATACAAATATGCAGCTTCAAGTGGACTGAGGAAGAAAGTATCATGCATCAAGGGTTATAATTAATCCATATCTGTACCTTGGTTGATCTGGAATCCACAAGAAAAAAACAGTTAATGATAACGAAATTTCTAATTTGAAGAGGACATACATTAAAGTGTATATTGAATAGGACACCAATGTCACATACGAGTAAGCAGTGGTGGCACACAGGAGGAATCATGGGCCCGAGATCATTTCTTTGGCCCACAGACACTGTCTGGGATCCTGTGATGATGGAAGAGGTTGGGGATGAAGTTGTTGCTTACTGCTGCCTTACATTTTCCTAACAAGCTCCATCCACTGATTTCTTCTTCTCCTCATGACCCCACAAAGTGTCTGAGTCCATGATGGTAGATAGAAAGATGTCACTTTTCTGTTTGTTTGAGACAGGTTTTTTCTATGTAGCCCAGGCTGGTGTCAAATTCTCAATCCTCCTGCCTTAGCCTCCCAAATGCTGGGATTTCAAGGATGTGCCACCAACCATACCAAAATAGTTAATGTTTGTGGAATAAGCCTTTTGTATATATTAACTCAGACTGCAGCCATAGCCCCATGGCATCCGATCCCATCAGATCTCGGAAACTAAGCAGGGTGTGGCCTGGTTAGTACTTGGATAGGGGACTGCCTGGGAACACCAGGTGCTGTAGGCTTGGGAGACGGACCTGGCAACCCACTCCCAAAAATTGATCTGCCATTGAAAACCTTATGAATAGCAGAGAAGCACTGACAGTAGTGTTTCACCTGTTGCACGTAGGGTCACTATGAGTTGGATACCAACTTGACAGCACCTAACAACATCAACAATATATTAACTTATTCAATTCTCACACACATTCCTTTGCTATCATCATGTTGAGAGGAGAAAACATTTACAGAGGTTAACAACAATGCCCAAGGTAGCCAGGCATGGTGACTCATGCCTGTAATCCCAATGACTTGGGCAGCAGAGGCAGAAGGATCACAAGTTTGGGGCCAGAGGCATCCAGTGTAATTTAGCAAGACCATGTCTCAAGATAAAGAAATGAAAAATGGACTAAGGGTGCAGCTCAGTGGTAGAGCACTTGCAAAACACGATTGAGGCCCTGGGTTCAACCCCTTATTACCACACACACACAAAAAATGCCCAATGTGATGTTGCTAGGAAGTGGCACTCCTGACCAGGCATGACCAGTGCCACCTCCTGCCTCTTGGTACCCTAAGTGCTTAATCAACATCGAATGGATGGGGTGTCCCTTGTGCTCATGCCCATGGAGGCTTCTATAGAAAGACTGTATTAATAGTCCTGCAAATTCACCAGGCAAACTCCAACACTCAGCCGGCTCTCTAGGCTGAGATCCCAGTAGTTTTGTGACCATAGTTTCACAAAGGAAAAAGAATCATGTTCTGACTCTTTTCTGAATGAGTGGATAGTGTTATAAATATATACACCCTGGGGCAGGTGTCTGAGGCTGCTGTGATCTTAGCGAGAAAGAGAAGCTCCCAGCCTATTATATAAATGTGCTATTCCCTTAAGGAATCAAGAGACAGTACGGCCGGGGCTCCAATGACCTGAAGCCATTAGCACTGGATGACTGTGTCAGAATCTTTCCATCAATAGAAACATCTCCGGCAATCCATGTTCTCCCTTAGAAGAAATATATCCAAGAGGAAATGAACCACAGCATCCATAAGTAGATAAAATCTAAGTATATAAACTGTCCTTGCAGACAATGGAAAGCACACGAGTTCCCCCAACTTCACTTGCTGAAGATGTGGGGACCAGCTTCCCGGATGCCCCCTCAAGGCACAAGGAGGCTCCAGCCGCTGCACCCCTGTGTGACAGAAGATGATGAAATGGAAAGGGCACTAGGGGAGTTGTGAGTGGACATCAAAGCTCACAAATGGGCCACATACAGTCAGGGACATTACCGAGTCTCTTACAGCCTCATGCTTGGTCTTTAAGTTGAGAACCTCAGAGAAAACACTGAGGTTTATGAAATGGTAACACAAAGAGGGCACTTACTTTTGACTCTCTTCAAAAAAGTTCTGATGTAGTGGTCTGCATGTTTCTTTACTTGCCTTATGGAAGGTACAGCACGAGGCAGCTCTCTCCTGAATGCTGGGCTTCAGTAGTGAAGAAAACAAAATCTCTAAGAAGGAAAAACAACAATAAGAGAATTATGTATGAGATGTGATCAGAAGATGTTTAAATAAAAAGCATATTACAGGAAAAGACACATTGCCAAATTCCCCTTCAACATACTCCATCTGGCTTTGAACACACTTGTCTCCTTGCTCTAACCACATTCTGAAGAAGTTCTGGAAGTCCTCTTTCATGGGTGCCTTTAGGTTCATCCTCCATCATGACTATGCCCCACATCACACATTGCTTCTGGTACATCAATTTCTGTGAAATCAGAACATGATGGTGCGTCCTCATCCACCTCATTCACCCAATCTGGCACCATGTGACTTTTGGCTCTTCCTCAAAGCCAGAATGACCATGAAAGGTAAACATTTTGAGTTGATTTGAGACATCTAGGCAGCCACCACAGTGCGACTAAAGATATTCCTGGGAAAGGACTTCCAGAACTGCTTCAGAAAGTGATAAGAGCAATGGGATAAGTATGTTCAAAACTAGGGGGTTATTTGGAGGAGGATTAATGGCCCTGTGTCTTTTACAATTTTAAAAATTTAAATGATCACTGTATGTTATGATCATACCTTATATGTATATTTATACATGCATACACATGTAATATATGTGCTTATGTATGTGTACAGGTACATAAATATGAATGTATTTGTATATATTGTTGTTGTTAGATGCCATCGAGTTGTGTCTGGCCCACAGTGACCTTCATAAGGTTTTTAATGGCTGCTTATTTTGGGATTGCCTACAGAGTGGATTGCCATGTCTTTCTCCCATTTTTGTGGTGCTAGAAATCAAACCCAGGACCTCAGAGACTGCTGTGCAGCACTCTACCAATTGAGCTAAACCCCAGTCTCACTTGTATATATGCTGCTGCTGTTGTTGTGTTGTTGTTGTTGTTGTTGTTGTTAGGTGCTATCAAATCATATCAGACTCATAGGCAACCCTCATAGGGTTTTCAATGGCTGATTGTTTCAGGATTGCCTTACGAGTGGATTGCTACATCCTTCTCCCATATTTTTGGTGCTGGGAATTGAACTCGGGACCTCAGAGACTTCAGTGCAGTGCTCTACCAAATGAGCTAAATCCCAACCCATACTTGTATATATACGCACATATATAAATCACAATAATAGGAAGTACAGTAGATAAGATGGCTTGGAAGAAAAGCATGAGTAATTTTAGAGTACGACCTATATTCAAATCTTGATACTGATTTATGGACTCTGGTCAGGTCAATGTTCCTTTCTGCCTTTGGCACTGCTTCTGAGATGAAATGAGGCAGTTTCTGCAAGACTCCAGTAAATGTAATGAAACAGATCCTTTCCTCAACCTTTTGCCCAAGAAAGAGCTGGCTGACAGTTCTGGTAGACATTCAGGTGTCTTGATGACCTGAGTCAGGCCCCGCCCCATTTCCAGTTCCATTCCAATCAACCAATTGATCTTCCAGCTTCATCCTTTCTCTTCACTCAAAAAAGGCAATCCTGAATTTAAATAAGCTCCTACTTCATGAACAAACAACCTCTGGATAGATCTCCAGGAACTCCCTCCTATTTTAGGCCATGTGAAATTCTCTATTGTAACCAAATCTCTGCCCACTGAACTGCAAAATACTCCAATGGACTTACTAGTCATTGACCTGCATAGTTCTGTTGAGTAATAACAACTGATAATAACCAATACTGTCAGACCATGAGCAAGACTTTATTAGAAAACTATTATTACCCATTGGCACTGAAAGACAAATCGGTGGTTTAATAAACTAAGTCTCAAATTCATATGTGTAGAAATTTATACTACATTACTCATGAAAGTAATGATGATTATACTACCTTTCCTACCTCAAAATACTGTACTACTTCATAGTCCGCTAAAGTTACCAATACATACCATATGTTTTAGGATTAAACACACACACAAGTGTGTACATGTTTCAAATAATATACACACATATATGAAATTGTTGTTAGGTGCTGTCCAGTTGGGTCTGACTCATAGCAATTCTCATAGGGATTATAGTGGCTAATTGTTTTGGGAGTGGATTGCCACATCCTTTTCCCATTTTTGTGGTGCTGAGGATAAAACCTAGGTCCTCAGAGAATGCAGAGCAATGCTCTACCAACTGAGCTAAAACTCAGCCTCATGTGTGTGTGTATATATGTATGTATGTATGTATGTATGTGTATGTATGTGTGTATATATATGAGATGTGTATATATATGAAATGCATATATACATATGAAATGTATATACATATATGAAATACATACACATATTTCAAATATATGTACATATATATATATATAGTTGTTGTTGTTGTTAGGAGCCGTCTAGTCGGTATCCTACTCATAGCGACCCTCATAGGGTTTTCAATGGCTGTCTCAGGATTGCCTTGGGAGTGGATTGCCAGGCCCTTCTCCCATTTGGGCGGTACTGTGAATTGAACTCGGGACCTCAGAGACTGCAGCGCAGCGCTCTACCCACTGAGCCAAATCCAGCCCATATATATATATATATATATATATATATATATGGTCTAAATCATTTCAATATATAGCCAGGTGCGTATTTTGTGCATGTATTTTTTTATGTTCAAGAAGTACTCAAGAATTTTTCTTATTTTATAAATAATACATTTGAAGCACAGAAAGACTTGAGGCTCTGCAAGGTCATGCTGTGCATTTGTAATATTTTCTCAAAAGCAGAGGTCAGCAGACTTTGCTCATGGGCGAAACTTCCTGGCACACAATCTTCTGTGGGAACGCATCTATCTCATGTGTTTATGCGAAGTCAGTGGCTATTTTCTCCCTACAGTGGTAGAGGTAAGAAATGGTAACAGTGACAACATGGCCTCAACCCGTAAACTGTTAACTCTGTGTCCCTTAAAAAAAATTCTTGCCATCCCTGGTCCATGGCATACTGACCTCACTTGCAGTGCAGATAGAAAGCTCCACCATGGATGTGAGTACCACAGGCCATAAATACAAATGCTTGACTTTGACTTTCTAAGGCATGTCCTTAGAGGGGCCTGAGGAAGGTCCACTATTTCATGGTGGGTCATTTTGGACCCCCATAAGCCAGTCTCCTTGCCATGTAACCCTCTTTGAATGAACTTCTTTTTCTGATTCTAGTATAATCATCAGTTGAGGAGTTCTTGTTAGGTGCCATCAGGTCAGTGTTGGACTCATAGTGAGCTTACATACAACAAGCAAAACAGTGTTATTAGTGTTTCTATGCTGTTCATAGAGTTTTCAGCGGCTGATTGTTTTTTGGGAGTGGGTTGCTGGGTCCTTCTCCCAAGCCTATAGCACTTGGTCTTCCCAGGTAATCAGGTCTGACCCTGCTTAGCTTGTGAAATCTGATGGGATCAGATGCCATAGTGGTACAGCTGCAGGATACACACACACACACACACACACACACACACACACACACACACACACACATATGTTATTGTTCTTAGGTGCCATGGAGTCAGGTCTGACTCATAGTGACCCTATATAGAAAAGAATGAAATGTTATTCAACCCTGTGTCATGCCCAGCACTATGTCAGTGCTTTCTGCTATTCATAGGGTTTTTAATATCTGATAGGTTTTTGGGAGTGGGCTCCTGTGTCCTCCTCCCACACCTAAAGTACCTTGTAATCCCAAGAGGTCTCTCATCCAAGGAATAACCAGGTAACCCTGCTTAGCTTCCAGTTTCTGGCAGGATGGATACCATAATGATGCTTCTCTACTACTCACAGGGTTTTCAATGTCTGATCAGTTAGGAAGTGGGTTGTCAGGTTCTTCTCCCATATATAGATATAGATATAGATATAGATATATAGATATAGACATAGATAATTTTAGACCCACAAAGATACTTGGAAACGTGCAGATGATCTAAATGGTCTGTTATTGGTGCTTGGTTTTTCTCGACGTACAGCATGCAGAGATGTCATGCCATTCTAGCCCTAACATCCGCTGTGATGGGGTGTTCCTGTTCTTGGGCCATGCTTTGCTTTCTTCTGAAGTGTTTTCTGCCAGCATGTTCTTCCTCCTATTAGCACGAGTTCACCTTGCCTCTACCTGTTGCCTTTGATCTTCACTGCCCTTTACATGGGAGGTCCAACTCCGCACCCCACCACCTTCAGGCTTTTGGAGGGAGCCTTCACACTGATCCTCGGGACAACCCTTCACCAACCACTCCATCCCGAGAATTTCCTTAGTTCATCTTTTTAAAGTGTGCCTTAAATGCCAGACACTGTAACTTGGAATGGGGACACAGGTGACAAGGAAACAGTTCTTGCCTGCAGCAGGTCCTGTTGTGGATGCAGGGGGAGACAGAGAAGCAGGTACAGTGTATCGTAGTACTGTAGTCTGTGCCACTGAGGAGGAGAAGAGCAAGTGCCATAGGAGAAACAGAAGTGAGCATCTCCTTTCCAGGTACTGGATCCTTTATCAAATGTCTGCACAAACCACATGGATACCCTGAAGGAAGGTCCGCCTTGGCCACGTGAACTTTGGCTTCTGGTTAAGTGAAGAAGAAAGAAAGACAACTAAATCAGTACCTCATTAGCTGCAGGAAGTGCTCTTGTACTTGAATGATAAAAACACTTCCTTGTTCATCCCTTTTCCATGGACAAGCAAACTGGTTAATGTAGTGGGATATGTGTATGTGTGTGTGTGTGTGTGTGTGTGTGTGTGTGTGAGAGAGAGAGAGAGAGAGAGAGAGACAGAGACTGAGACAGAGACAGACAGGATGTTAGCAAACAGGAAGGATTGTAAATAAAGGGGAGAGAAAGAAGTATGAGATGTGCTTCTCACACTTGAGTTTCCGCCACAATCGGTGGAAATGTTCTATTTATGAGTGACAAAGGTGCCCACGCCCATCTGTCAGCTCAAATACGTGTCTACTGATACATACTCCCCTGGCTAGTTTAAAATAAGCTCACGCTGCAAAGGGGCATATTGTGCATCTGAAATATGTTCCGTTGCTTATATAACATTTCTTTCCTAAATTATCTGTGCATTTCCAGTTCAGAGGGAAGCAGTGGAGAAAACAGGTCCTGCCACTTTGCAATGTGGTGGGAAGGGGCAGAGTGGGTCAGCCCCTTTAGGACCTGCCAGCTTTGAGTTCAAGTCTTCTCTGCTTAATTGACTCTAAGCTCTTCCTTGACCTCAGATGTGCCATAAAACTCTGTTATTTTCACAAAAAAATATTGAGCGCATTCCTACAGAAATGCAACATTACCAAGGGTGTATTTTAGCACCAGCCTTCTAGCAGTGCATGAGAGAGATTGTACGCAAGTTTAGCTGTCTGTTTCAGTTGTCTAGGGGAGAATCTCTGAAGAAAGTTTGGGTGTTTGGACACCACTGCATCAGGGGACTTTGCTTGTAGGAGAAGTGAAGAAGAAAATGAAGCCAACTTTACCTGGAAAAGCACACAGTGGGATTTATACCTGGCCAGTGCTTGGGTGAGGAATAGATGTGTTACAAACAAGAATAAGTGAATTTCATGAAGAGGGGAAAGATAATACAAAGGAATACAAGCACAGAGGGGCTGCGATTTAGCTCAGTTGGTAGAGCGCTGCTCTGTAGTATCTGAAGTCCCGGGTTCAATTCCAAGCACCGCAAAAAAGGAAGAAGGACGTGGCAACCCACTCCCGAGGCAATCCTGAAACAATCAGCCATTGAAAACCCTACAAGGGTCTCTCTGAATCAGACACAACTCGATAGCACCTAACAACAATAACAAGCACAGAAGTTTATGCCTTATTGGGAGCAGGTGCAATTATTTTAGAGTTTAAATTACACAGAATTTAAGGCAATAGGTGAAGATATTGAGGAAGGCTAAATGTAGATAGCAAAAAAACAAAAAAGAAAAAGAAAAAAGAAAAGAAAAGAAAAAGGCCAAAAATAATTGGCGAGATCATGGCCAGCTTGTAAGTGCTCTAATTTGGCTTCTATATTTTGTCTATTTATTTTTAAGATAGGATAATTCGCTTAAAAATCCCCATACCCCTGGCCCATAAATACAATGGCAAGTGATATACGAAACACTTGATCAGTGCCTCACATTCAAAACCCGCCACATTGTCCTGTACTGTCCTGCTCCATCTTCCTTGGATTGCAAGCATCGGTTCTTTCCCTGACTTTCAGATCTGACACTTGATCTTTTCCCTGACTCTCAACTGACATGCATTTATTTCAAACTCTGATAGGAAATGGGAGGCCTAATGGGATCCAATTTCTCATTCTCTTAAGAGTATCTTAAGGTTTTCCTAGGTCTAATTGGACAGACAGTTCTTAAATGAAGAAGTTCGTAAGGCTAAAAAGTGCATGAAAAATGCGCAATATCCCTAGCCATTAGGGAAATGCAAATCAAAACAACTCTGAGATTCCACCTACCTCCAGTAAGAATGGCCAAGATCAAGAAAAGAATAACAAATGCTAGAGAGAAAAAGGAACTCTCATACACTGTTGGTGGGACTGTAAATTGATTCAACCACTTTAGAAATCAATATGGAGATACCTCAGAAAACTGAAAATAGAACTGCCATACAACTACAATCCAGCTATACCACTACTGGGAATATACACAAAAGAGACAAGTCATCATACCAAAGACACCTGCATCTCCATATTCAATGCAGCAATTTTCACAATAGCAAGGATATGGCATCAATGAAGGTGCTCTTCAACAGAAGAATGGATAAAAAAATATGGTACATATATGCAATGGAATACTATGCAGCAATAAAAAGTAATAAAATAATGTCATTTGCAGCAAAATGGATGGAACTGGAGAACATCATCTTAAGCAAATGAACACAAACTCAAAAAGAGGAATGCCATATGTTCTCACTTATATGTGGGAACTGAATCTTAAAGGAAGAAAAACATCCCATACATAAGTTGATATGTAAAAAATGCACAATTAAACTTAGTGAGGAAGGGACAATATAAAGAGGTGAAAGAAGGATGGAGGGAACTAGCAAAGGGAAATGAAGGTTGGGGAAGGTGAGATGGGGAGGAGCATCAGTGTAGGGGGATAAGTAGGGAAAGATAATCTCAATGTAAATAACACGATTTTATGAGTACGTTGGAAAAATAGGAGACTATAACCCAAATCTGCATTTTAGTTTTACTACATATTAGGCAAAAGGCTCCATTAACTTCATAGGTTGATAAAAGTGTAACCAAAAGTGATGTAATCATTGTATAATGGAAAAAGCCAATCCTGTATTACACTGTACCTTTACCAACATTTATCAAAAAAAAGGAGAAAAAAGGTTTTCCTAGGCCCAAGCCAATCTTTATCTTTAATGTGTCTAAATGGTTCCAATATTAGTAAAATGACAGTCCTTAGGCAGTAAATCCAACACAAAATGTCCTCGTTGGAAATTACTAAGAATAAATTTATCCCACATTAGGAAAAACAATTAAATTTGGTGGTTTTCCATACTACATATGCCTTGCAGTGAGCTGGTACCTTCTGGAAGCCTTTCACTCGCATACGTTGCTCATCTGCTCAAAGTTTATCCCATTTTTCTTCAGTGCTTTTTTTCATGCTTCTGGTAAAGAAATAAAATAAGAATATTTAGATAGTTGCTCAATGTTATTGAGCCAATTAGTGACTGGGTACATGTGGGGAGAGGAGAGTGGGCTAAAGATTTTCTAGATATGAAATGAATGTTCTTGTCACTTGACCATAATCTTCTACCATATTTATATCTCCTATCCTTACATAATTCATTCTGGATTCTGGAACATTGGTGCCTTTCTTTTTGGTGCCCACAATATTAATGGTAAGAAGTCAGCTCATTTCATTATAGCCTGGATTTCCTAGTTTCCCCGGAAGAAGAGCAATGAACTGACTGTGCAGTTGACTTTAGGAGGGACTGTGATAAACGGTTTGGTTTGGGGCTCCCTGGTACTCACGAGTACAATTGGAGAATCAGCACGATTGTCTCAACCATTCTGGACACAACAGAAGCAGGAGATGAAGCCAGGACATAGATCCAGGGAACTAATGTCAAATGAAATAAGCTTTTGACAGGATACAAGATGGTATAGAGTGTACTGTGGGGTGGCATTAGAAGGCAAGAGTGAGGCTGAATGGGTAAGATTCTTCAAAGCACTAGATCTGAGTTGCAGAGCTATATTAATTTGCTTTCATTATATTTGGCTCTCTATTAATGATAGTTTCATTGTTTAAAGAAAAAAGTATTTTGAAACCACTGGCTGAGAAAGCAAAGTTTTTCACTCATCTAATTAAAAACAGTGAACTGTTTGATACTGTTTCTATTGCTGTAGGTATTCACTCACTGCTAGAAAAGATACAGATTGACATAACTGCTACATTGGAAGTCATTTTTCAAAATACAATATGAAATTCACCCATATCACATGTCCTAAAAATATTCATTTTTGCAGGCTAGCCTACAGGAAAACAAGAATACATGTATAAGAATGAAGTACACTATTTATAATACTAAACCTTACATGCTTACCTAAGTGTCTAAAAATAGAGGAAGTAAGAGGCTAATAGATATACCTATTTTTGTAATATCCTACAATAGTTAAAATAATGTTATAACTATAGATATTGATATAGGAAGTCATCTAAGATATATTATTAACTGTCACAATACAAAGAGAGCACTATGCAAAATATAAAATAAACCTACAAATATATACATAAATGCACACCAATATAATAAATATTTCATTTGTTTTTTTAGAAAATATATGTCAGCAAAATATTTGAAAGAGTATACAGTGAACTCAGAATAGGAAGAAAGCATTTAAGGGGATTTTTCATTTATGATAGATTGTATTTTGGGCTCCAATTCTTCACCCATGCCCTCTTAGGGGCATGGAACATGAGACGTTTTAGTCACTCTCACTAATTGGGAGAGCATATTTTCCTGCTACTTGATTCTGGCTTTAGCCATGCTTGCCTTGGTTGAGAGAATCAGGTGAAGACAATGCACCACGTCTGAAGGTAGCACTTAAGCAACTTTTTATGTTTCTGCCTTTCCCTCTTGCTACCTGCCATTCCCATGATAAGAACACATACTGAATGGTTCACTAGGCAGCAATGAAGAGTGAGAATCCCATGGATAAGAGCCACCCAGGCAGCCTTTACAACTCTGCTGAGAAGCAGAGCCACATAACACAGCCTGGGTGAGCTGGATCCACCAGGCTGTACGTGCCTAAGTGATAAGACAGCTGTTTAAAGCCACAGACCTATTGACTGGCTTAGTATGCAGCACCATTATAATAGCACACTCATTGCAACAGGTGATTAATTCATGCCTTATTTATGTTTATGATGTTTATTTATTTTGAAATATAGAATAAGTTTTGTTATACAAAAACTTAAAAATGTATAAGTTTTAAAGTATTTTTAAATATCCTACATAATAAAATTTTCCTTATGTAATCATGACACATTCTAGAGTCCATCTTCTATGCTACTAGGAGTAGTTCATGGACAAGCCAGTGAAATATAATAGTTGTCTTAGATAAAAATAAATTTTTGTCAGCATATATTAATTGTACAAAGTAGTGAGTTTCATGATGAAATTTTCCTACATATACAGAATGTACTTCAATTGTATTAGCATCCCAATACCTTCCCCTGCAGAAATTAGTCCACTTTCTACTTTATCTTTTATACATAAAAATAATTTGGATTTTCTTCCACTCTCACTCCTTTTATTCAAAGTAGAATAGTACTTAAATATTTTCCCCTTTATTGGTAAATATTGGTGGGGTATTGAATAATACAGTATTTGCTTTTTCCATTGTGCAACTATTATATCACTTTTGATTACACTTTTATCAACTTACAAGGTTTATGGAACCTTTTGACTAATATGTAGTAAAACTCATATGTGCATTTGGGTTATGTTCCCTCATTTTTCCCTAGTACTCATGAAGTTGCATCATTTACATTGAGATTATCCTGTCCCTCTTTATCCCTTTACAGTGTTTATTTTAAAAATAAGAAGAATAACAAATGATGAAAAAATATTACAACAAATAAATGTAAACTAGTCATTTAATACATGGCTATTTCCTTTTAAGAAGCTATTATTTTATTGAATGTGAGAATGGCAATCTGAACTTTAGAATCCATGACAGGAAGGATATATCTAAGAAGAAAGGTTGTACTATCATTTATATACGAGTAGGTACACTTGCATCTTCTTCTACCTCTAATCGTACCTAATCTGTTTGATTATGTACAGTTCATGTTGTATTTCCAGAATTTCTCTGTGGGTAAAATGGAGGCTAGAAATTGACCACAAACTCTGTCATAGATCATGAGATGCTTCTATGTATTCTAAGATGCAACATCCTGCCTACCAAGCTTCACCATGACATTTAGATTTGCCCCATTTCTGCTGTTTGGCATTCAGAGATCTGTGTTCTGCTCTAAGTAAAAATGAAGGAGATAATTTGTCTTGAAATATTATTCTTAGAATCTCATGGTTACCCATTTTTAGCTCTTAGAATGGAATTCTCTTATTGAATTAAAAAACATTTAGAATAAAGTTTCCTTTTGTTTTTCTTTCCTTGAAGGCTGTTGCAATGCCTTTTTTCACGGAAAAGAAAAAAGGAACATGTTTAGTCTTTCTTACAATATTATAAAAGAGAACCAAGAAATTTATAATTATTGAGTTCAAAGTACTTGTCAGGCTATGGGCAGGAAATTTTCACAGAGATTAGCAGCAGTGTGACATGGTTGAAATAACCAGATCACAGTGTCTAAATGATCTGGCTTTGAAATTCAGTTTTGCCTCTAACCAGTTGTGGAACTTTAAAATTTGACTTTACTTCTCTGAGGCTATGTGACTAACTTGTAAAATGGAAAATAAAAATAACATACACATCTGTGGGTATTTTAGAGCATCTAACAAAGGAAATACAAGTTAAATATTTAGAAAAATCTCAGATATGTTAGTAGGGAATCAGTAGCTCTATTGTTAAACCTTCATTTAAGAAGCCAATGAAGTACATTCTATCAAACACATTTTTTTAGGTAAAAATTCTAGCCTTCACAAATGTAAAGAATTTTCCAGTATTAACACACTATGCCTTATTGCATGGCTGAGATTCAATATCAAAGACTTGAACATCTAGCCAAGTCAGTATAACAGAGAAAACTTTCTATCCTGCTACAAACAGGTAGAATGTTAGGTACAATGCAGATGGGAAAAGGTTGTCAGAAGGCAAGGTTTTCAAAGATTATACAACAGTGTAGACTCGTGAGCCCTGGAGAAAAGAAACAAACTATAAATCCAATGTTTATATCCCATTTTTCCAGGAGTAAATTTCTAGAAAGCAAGGCAAGAATAGCACAGGGGTCTTGCTGAATGGAGTTATGGATTAGGTGTCAGGGCAGACAAGGATGCTGGTACGTGGGGCACTGAATAACATTTTACAAGAAGCCATGTAGAAAAGGATCCAGAAAAAGACATGAGTTGTCCTTGAGTCTTTGAATAGTAAGCTGTCTGTGTGGAGAGTGATATTTTCCTTGAATCCTGAAGAAAAGGCAAATATTACAGAGCTGTAAACAAAATCGCAGAGGGGCATACCTTAAGGAAGGACAAAGACAACAAACAAGATTGACTGAGAGGGAAAAGCATAAAATTAAACCAAAAATATCAAACAAATCTGTGAATATCTTAACTGAATCTCCAAATTGGACTCAATAGTCTTTTTAAAAAGATTTTAAAAATGAACATTCAAACTAAAATATTCACAAGATAAACTAGCTGCACACATCTGGGTCAGTAAATTGTGAACCAGATGAAGACAAAATGTATTAATAAGTATAGATTTAGAAGTGATAGGAAAGATAGAAAAATCAGAGGAGGTCTACATGTGAAAACTATAAAAATATTTTTGAGGCACTTATAGAAAAAATTAACATAATGAGAAGAGTGAAAGATATAAAAAGATAAAAATTTAACTTTTCCATTGAAAACTAATATCACACAGGAAAAATTCAAGATAGAATAATGATTACAGAGCAGGAGGTAACAGAAGACCAGGAAACTTGAAGACCCAGGAATAGAACTTATCCAAGCTAAAGACCAAAGAGGAAAAATAGTCAAGAATAAAATGAATAAGAAATAATATTGAAAAATATATTAAGTAGTATTTGGCACCAGTACACACCTATCATCTCAGTGACTAAGAAGGCTGAGGCAGGAAGATTGTGAATTCAAGTCCAGAGGACACCTGAGTAACTTAAGTGAGACCCTGTCCCAAAATAAAAAGTGGGGTGGCAATGCACCTCACTTTTTCTGCAAATGCAGAACATTTGCAAGATATGTGGAAGGGACTAGGTTCAGCCCCCAAGTATGGCCCAAATGAATGTGCGCATATATATATATATATATATATATATGTATGTATATTATATATATTATATATATTATATGTAATACATATTATATATATACATACACACATATATGTACATATATATACATATATATACATATATACATACACACACACACAAAGAGAGAAAGATAATAATTGCAATGTATCCCAAATCAAATACAAAACCAAATAGTGTAAAGTGTACCAATGAAAATCATAATCAAATTGCCAAAACTGGCAATAAAAAAAGGTAGCCAATAGTTTAATGTGAGTTATTTAGGATCTAGAAATTAATGTAGTAATAGTAAAATAGATGGAAACAATAAGTGGAATTATACTTCTGAAGGATTCTTACCTTGCAGGTAAGATATAATTTTATTACTGGATGGCATGCTTTGAAGTTAAAGATGCATATTATACCCTTAAAAGAACAACAAAATGATAGAAAGGATGCAGAACAATTACATAAGGAAAAAATAGAAAAACATAAGGAATAAAAATGAAAAAAGAAATCCTCCCAAAGTATTTATGGAAATCATAGAAGAATCAAGGCAAAATGGACAAACAGAAAATATAAAACAGGATAAGAGACTTACACAAAAACTTGTCTATAGTTACATAAAATATACATCATTTAAGCACATCATTTAAAAGAGAAAAAGGGTATATCAGATAAGATGAAACAGTAATCCCAAATATTGTTGTTATTGTTTGGTAACATCAAGTCAGTGTCCGACTCCTAGCGACCCTATGTACAACAGGTGAAACACTATTGTCAATGCTTCTCCACTATTCATAGGGTTTTCAATGGCTGATTGATTTTTGGGAGTGGGTTGCCAGGTCCTTCTCCCAAGCCTACAGCACTTGGTGTTCCCAGGCAGTCTCTCTCCTCCAAGGACTAACCAGGTCCAACCCTGCTTAGCTTCCGAGATCTGACAAGATTGGATGTCATAGTACTATGCCTGCAGGCAAACCAAATATAAGCAGTCTAAAATAAAGGCATCTTAAATATGAAGACATATCTTAAAAGGAAACAGACAAAATACAATATTCCATATAGATTTTGTTCTTGTTGTGAGGTATTGTTGAGTTGGTATCCGACTCATAGAGACCCTATGTACAACAGATGAAACACTTTTACCAGTGCTTCTCTGCTATTCATAGGGTTTTCAATGGCTGATTGATTTTTGGAAGTGGGTTGCCAGGTCCTTCCCCAAGCCTACAGCACCTGCTGTTCCCAGGAGGTCTCCCATCCATGTACTAATCAGGCCCGAACCTACTTTACTTCCAAGATCTGACGATATTGGATGCCACAAATGGTATGACTCCAGGCATTCCATACAGATACTTACATTACTTTCTCTGTTATCCTTACAAGGCATCCAAATAGTATAGGACCATGTTAAAATTGTTCCTCTTTGAAGACAACATAATCATATATACTCAAAACCCTAAGGACATCATTTAAAAGAACACAATTTAAACACAGTGAGTGATTTCAAAACAGTTGCAGAATACAAAATCAACATATTAAACAATTGATCCAGGCATAGTGGCACATGCTTGTAATCATAGCAATGAGGTAGCCAAAGCTAAGGCAAGAGGACCCTGAGTTCAAGGCCAGGCTGGGCTAACAGCAGGATCCTGTATCAGAAAATCAAACAATTTAAACCATAGAAATTAGTTGAATTTCTGTACAGTAACAACAAAACATCCACAAAGGGAAATTAAGAAAATAATCCCTCCAGGTGCAGTTGTGCACACCTGTAATCCCAGTGACTTGAGAGGCAGAGGCAGGAGGATTGCAAGTTGGAGACCAGAGGCAATCTGTGTAATTTAGCAACACCCTGTCTCACAAAAGTAAAAAATGGGTTGGGAGTGCAGCTCAGTGGTCCAGCACTTGCAATGCATGCAAGCACAAAGCCCTGGGTACAACCCACAATATGGAAAAAAAAGTTAAAAAAAATAATAATCCCATTTGTAATATCATCAAAAACAATAAAATATTTGGAAATAAACTTAATCCAGGAAATGAAATATATATTATATATGTATAATATATATATATGTACATATATAAATTGTTGTTGTTGTTGTTAGGTGCCGTCGAGTCGGTATCCGACTCATAGCGACCCTCTGTACAACAGGGGAAACACTATTGTCAGTGCTTCTCTGCTGTTCATAGGGTTTGCAATGGCAGATTGATTTTTGGGAGGGGGTTGCCGGGGCCTTCTCCCAAGCCTGCAGCATCTGGTGTTCCCAGGCAGTCTCCCATCCAGGCACTAACCAGGCCCAACCCTGCTTAGCTTCCGAGATCTGATGGGATCGGATGCCACAGGGCTATGGCTGCAGGCACATATATAAATACATGTGTATATATATTTTATATATACATATATAATATGTATATTATATAGACATATATGTATGTATACGTATATACATATATATGTATACATATGTATACATATATATGTATACATATATACATTATTATATGTATTATATGTATATATATATGTTGTGTTGTTAAGTGCAGTCCAGTCAAGTCTGACTCATAGCAACCCTATGTATAGCAGATTGAAACACTCCCTGATTCTGTATGAAGCACATGATCTTATTTATGTTTAAGCCCATTGTTGTAGACACTGTGTCAATCAATCTGGTGGAGAGTTTTCCTTTTTTTTCCTGATCTACCACTCTCCCAAACATGATGTCTTTCTCCAGCAATTGGTCTCTCCTGACTACGTGTCCAAAATATGTAAGACATAGTCTAGCCATAGGGAGTAGGACCTGGTGAGCCACTCCCGAAACAACTAGCCATTGAAAACCCTATGGATAGCAAAGAAACACTGTCAGATATAGTGCCTGAAAATGAGGCCCCCAGGTTGGAAGGCACTCAAAAGACTACTGGGGAAGAGTTGCCTCCTCCAAGTAGAGTATACCGTGATGAGGGAAATGGAGTAAAACCCCAGGGTG
>VMDO01030174.1:0-21652 GCA_007922755.1 Pedetes capensis | reverse complement strand
TCTCTGCTTTTTAACTAAAGGGGAGCACAGTGAGATCTTATTCTCTGGGGGTTGATGGCGTCCCTTGGTAAAAACACCATTTTCTCTGAGATTAAAGACATTTAACATGGATAACATTAAATCTTTTTCTTTTGAATGGTGAAGCTGCTTATTTTCAGATTATAGTCAGTTGACAGTACCATGCTGTTCCTATACAGCACTACTGAATTCTCACTCTATACCCATAACAGTTCAGACATGAGTGCAATAGCACAAATCTGTGTGACATTTTAGCCCATTTCAGGCAATTCTTTTCCTAATCAGTCCCCTCTTTTATTTCTTCTTTCTCTTCTGTTTCCTCTCCTCTTTAATGTTCACTGAGCTTTCAGTATATACTAAAAACTGTGCTAAGTACCAGGCACACAAAGATAAAATAACGGTATCTATGTGTCCGAAATAAGGTTTACAACTTAATGAAGGAGATAGTGAAGTAAATAAAAAGCAATACAAGAATGTAATAAGTGTTGAAATGAAAAGTCTGTATAAACTGCCATTGAACACTGTTGTGGAAGAAGGGAGCTTTCATTGAAAAGATGTTATAGGAACTCATTTTTGAAGTGAGAGAAGGCAAGTGTGATTTAGAAGAACAAATTTACAGGCATATCCTTATGTGTGCTATGATAACCACTGCTCTTCCTGGGCTGAGTCAATGTTAAAACATTTTATAGCATGTGTATGCAGAAGTCTTACCTAAGCCATGTTGAAAACTCTCCAAATATCCCCTTTGAATTTTTGCACCTCCAAGAGAGTCATCCCCCATTTTTTATATTTTTTCATTATTGTTGTTAGGTGATATTGAGTTGAGTCTGACTCACAGCGACCTTATGTACAACAGAACAAAACACTATCCAACACTGTGCCTTGCACATAATTGTTTTATGTTTAGGCCAATGTTGCAGCCACTGTGTTTCTTCTCATTTTGAGTCATACCGTATAAGCAAATGGAGGTCCCAGAGGCTTTCCATTCCCATCATTAAGGTCGACTCCACTTTGAGGAGGCAACTCTTCCTCTGTGGTCTCTTGAATGTCTGCTAGCCTAGGGGCCTCATTTCCCAGCCATATGTTTGACAGTGCTTCTCTACTCTTCATAGGCTTTTTTCAATGGCTGATTTTTTCAAGAGTGAACCACCTTCTCCCTAGTCTGTCTTAGTCTGGAAACAGCTGAAACCTGTCCATCATGGGTGACCCTGCTGGTATCTGAAATACCAGTGGCATAGCTTTCAGCATCACAGCAACATGCAAGCCCTCACTGTATGGCAAGCTGTCAATCATGTTGAAGTCCTTTTTCATATGATGGTTCTATCTTTTTGCCCACTCCCTGTCACCAAAATGCACACATATTTTCACCCTGGTGTCTGTGGACATGTTCAAGTTAGACACCAACCTCCGTCTTAAAATACAAAACTATGAGGAGATAGCTTCCACTTACCATTCTGTGACAAACACACAGGCCTTGTGAAATCTCTAGATAGTCATTGATGGATTGTATCACATTGGCACGTCAGTGAAATCATTTGTTCCAGAGGTGATAGATATATGGGCTCTTACTGGACAAAAGTATCAACAGCATAGAGAATTTATCCTATAAAACTGTTGCATGTTGCTTTCTGCTACAAAAGTCTGTTCAGCTCTTAAGAATTTTCATGTATTTAAGTCTAAAATGCTGACTGCTAGGCCACTGCTAAGGATATCCATGGTTCATCATCATTATGGGTCTTAACTCAGTTTTAAAAGTTCTTTCTGTTCAAAGGAGAATACAATGTCTCCTCTCACCACAAAGGCATAATTAAATATCTCTTTTTTGTCTTGGAAGAAAGTCAAGTAGGCAACATATATGTAACATGCCTGCAGTTGTACCACTGTGGTGTCTTCTCCCATCAGATCTCAGAAACTAAGCAGGGTTGGGCCTGGTTAGTACTTGGATGGGAGAGTGCCTGGGAATACCAGGCGCTGTTGACTTGGGAGAAGCACCAGACAACCCACTTCCCCAAATCAGTCCGCCTTTGAAAACCCTATTAATAGCAAAGAAGCACTGACAACAGTGTTTCGTCTGTTGTACATAAGGTCACTGTGAGTTGGACACAGACTGAATGGCACCTAACAATAACAACAATATATGATAAATACATAAATGGATTAGCAACATGCATATAACAACAAATTCAATGTAACTGAACAAATATTTAAATATCTATGACATGGATACCTATAGCCATACCGCCCTGGTGTCCCATCTCATCAGATCTCAGAAACTAAGCAGAGTTGAGCCTGTTTAGTCCTTGGATGGGAGACTGGGAATACCATGAGTTATAGGTTGGGAGAAGGACCCTTCATCCCACTCCCAAAACAAGCAGCCAATGAAATTTCTATGAATAGCAGAGAAGCACTGACAATAGTGCCAGGCATGGCAGTGTTGGTTAGTATTTCCTATATTGTACATAGGGTCCCTATGAGTTGGACCTGACTTGATGGCACCTAACAACAACAGCACGCGACATAGATGGGCTCTGTTATAGACTGTAAGGAAAGGGGATAAGGTAAAATGAATAATCAAAGATCCCTAACTATAAGGAACTCACACTCCATTGGCTAGAATAGTCACACAGCAAACCATTTTGTAGATACATAAGGAGTTTCCT
Organism: Pedetes capensis; assembly: GCA_007922755.1. NCBI lineage: Eukaryota > Metazoa > Chordata > Mammalia > Rodentia > Pedetidae > Pedetes > Pedetes capensis. Next base: position 18,974 of record VMDO01030174.1, on the reverse strand, counting down.
ACAGAAAAAAAGGCAGAAGCATTACTTTTACTCAGTAAACATGTACAAGTAACAATAAGATGACATTATTTCAACTGAGCATATTACCTTGAGATTAATACACATATTAAAACCCTAGGGCTGGGATTTAGCTCAGTTGGTAGAGGGCTGCGCTGCAGTCTCTGAGGTCCTGAGTTCAATTCCCAGCACCGCACAAATGGGAGAAGGGCCTGTCAATCCACTCCCAAGGCAATCCTGAAACAGTCAGCCATTGAAAACGCTATGAGGGTCACTATGAGTTGGATACCAACTCGACGACACCTAACAACAACAACAACAACAACAATGAAAACCCCAAGATTCTGTGGATATACTTGCCTGAAAAAGGATCATTTGAGTCCTGACTTGACCAACTTACTGTGTGGCCTTATGCAAATTATTCACTCTCTTTATGTCTTAGATTTTTTTATATCCATGTCTTTGATGTGAAATAATATTAACTCCTCAGGCCACTATTACACTAGAGGAAAGGCTTTGACAACTGAAGAAAACTGTCATTTTTTCCTGTTTTGTTTTTCCCTTTTCTTTCTTTTTGTTTCTTTTTTTCTTTTCTTTTCCTTTTTCTGTTTTTCTGAAGCACTAGGGGCTGTCCCCAGGTCCTCACACATGCTACACAAGTGCTCCATCCTTGAGCCATACTCCCAGACCTTTTTGTGTCTTTTAATTTGAGATAGGATCTTGCTGGGGTACTTATGCTGCCTCTGGCCTTGAAACAGATCCTCTTGTCTCAGCTTTCTGAGTCTCTGGGATTACTAGCATGCACCATGGTGTCTGGCTATAACTTTTTATATATATATATTATTCTTTTGGCTAACATCCATGACTAAAAGAAGCATATTTTTATGGTTTACTATAAGCAATATGCTTGGTTAAAAGGTCATTAGAACTATAGTTCTGACCTAAACTAGTGACTTCTCCATGGTATGTCCAGCAGTAAACCACAAGTTTAGTCTGGATGGTTCTAGTTCCTGGATGATTTAATAGTGTGATATGAAAGCAATAAGCAGTACCTCTAGGATTTCCATTTTTCTGAGGCTAACCATATTATTTGGATGGCAGTATTGTGAGGGGACAAATTATATCCTGGTCCTAGATAAATTTATTTTACTTATCATCTTTCAGAGCTTTACAAAGTGCTCCACAGTGACTATGCAGTGGAATACCGTGTTCCTAATTGCCCATTGAGCTACTCTTCCTAGTCTCTGTCCACTTCTTACTCTTCTGGCTAAACCAGAGCTCTCTTTAGTCTCTCCATGATGACTATGGAAAATAAAAGACTTTAGTGTCTTTTTCAAAGATTTGTGGCTCTCTGAACTGCACACATATTACTGAACCTTGCTTCCCTTTCAAAACCACCCTGTAGTTTCGCTTTAGAGTCTCAATTATCTTCTTATGCCATAGAACAGAGGCACCAGGTAACATTTTATTGTTCCTTGGCACCTCTCAGATAAATGAAGACCCAGCACAGAGGGAAGGAATATCAAACTCATTAATGGGCTTTTAGGGTCACCAATTGAAATACAGCCTAAATCACCTCCAGGACGAGGAGGGTGAATTATAAGAAGCAAAATGACATGCTGACAAGAGTCCCATCTCCATGAAAACAGATGATTCTGTAGGTTTCTGAACAGATGGACATTCATCTTATATTATCCCGAGGCTACTGGCAAGTGACTCTAGCTGAATAGTTGAAAATAAAGGTGAAGAAGCATTTTGGTTCAGTAAAACCTCCATATTAACTTTTCTTGTTTGCCTCTAAAAAATCACTGTGAAAATAGAGAAGGCAATAATTCCCTTGGCTCTTGGGCCATTAAAGATCTGGAATCAGTGAGGAGGGCCTCTGAACCCAGGAAATAACACCTACCATTAGATATCTAGTCTGTGTTTAGTTTAGATAACTCTAGGCTTGCAGAATTAGTCAGCATTGTGGCAATTCTGTATTCATAACCAGTCAGTTGAAGCTTTTTCTCCTCCCACAAGTGGATAAATGGTCCCAGTTAAAAGAGAATTTGGTGCCCTCCAGTGGCTAGACCTAACCTCCTCGGTGTTGACCTCTCAACCTCCTTTAGGCTTATGGGAAAGGTACAATGCAGTATATCTTTGGAGGCTGCTTGGTTGCTTGCACATAACCTTTACTCTGAAGACAAGAATCCATTTCTTCAATACTATGTAGATCGCAGAGGAACATGAATCAAGGGGCAAAGACAAATCTCTAAGCCTTTCCTTTGCACAAAAATGCTAAAAAAGAAGAATGTCAAATATAAAAATTTTGCTGTCAGTACCATCTCTTTTAACAGTATGATCTTAGAAAAGCCAGGTATTTGCTGTGGACCCATGTACAATTTTATTAAGTGAAAGTGTGGGGTTACATTATTTGTAAAAGTTTCCTCAAACTCCATCATCCAATGATTCTGGAATCCCAGGAAAGGGAAAAATGCTTCTAAATGACTTTTATACTTCAACACTCGGTCAAACGACCTCTATTATTTAGAAAACTTAATTTGCTTTAAGCATTAAGGTAATAAGTTATAATAAAAATGTTCTGCTTAAGTCACACATGGTATAAGTAAGTATACATCTAACGTATGTGAGGATTGTCATTGATCCTGCCATTTAAAATAACTAGATGACACCTTGAGAAGTCATCAAGGAAAAGTATACGAATTTCCTTGATTGGTAAGGATAGGGAACATATGACTTTAAATTTACAGTATTTCATTCTTGGTACACAGTGACTAATAACTTAATAAACTTATAAATGAGTAGAAAAAAAGCAACATCCGTCTTAACTATGAACAAGCACAGAAAACAAGAATCTTTATGGCATAAGGAACAAAAAGAAAACTTCATCTATGTCTTAAATGATCCTCTTTCTTACCCTGATTCTTAACTCAATTGTACTATCATGGTGAATCTTATCATTAGAGATCAATTTATCCCTTTGGGTAACAGGTGGCAACCTCCAGCATTCTTCTTTATGGAAAGAGATGTCTTGGAAGAATAACACTTTGTGGCTGGGAGCATCAGCTCAGTGAGATTGTTTGGTGAATATAGGACTGTATTAAGATATTAATCATGAGCACTTTTGCAAAAATTGGTTTGAAGAAGACTAACAGATCAGTCACAGGAGCAGGACACACAGTAAGAAAAAACTGGCAGAGGTTATGGGATTGCTACTGGCAACATTTTACAGCATGAAAATCCATTTGGAACATTAAAATGGAGATATTGTCTCGGCAGAACACTACACTTAAACTCTAAACTTGTGCTGCACAAAATAGTAATCATTAACCAAATATGGCTACTGAGAACTTGAAATATGGGTAGTCCAAACTGAGAGGTGACCTTAGTATAAAATATACTTAAGATGTTTGCAAAAAGACCTGATGCAGAAAAAAAAATGATGATTTTTAAGACTTAATGTAAAACAGTATATAAAATAGCTCATTAATAGTATTTTATATTGTAAATTGTTAGGCCAGAAACAATGGTATCTTTGATCATGCTGTAGCAATGTTAGAAAGTGACTGAACTCTTCATATATTTTGAAGTTCATATTCACAGGATTTGCTGACAGACTGAATATGGGTTGGGAGAGGTAGGAGACAAGGATGACTCCAAGGATAGACTAGTCATTAATTGGAATGAGGGAGTGTGCAGGAGGAGATGAGCAGAAAGTCAGGGTAGAAGATTTTAAATGATCTACCCAGGGTCACACTAGTGAGTCAGAGAAAAACAATGACTTGAATTTATAGAAATATTGGAGACCTGCTGGAGACCTGCTGGTCTATTTTTTTGTGTGTGTTTTACAAGTACAAACTTGAAAACTAAAGGAGTCTGATGAAGAGAAGTGACTTCTTCAAAGCCACATGGCATGTGAAGAGCAGGGTCTCTAAGATAGATTTCCTGAATGGTAGACCAGTAGGCTTTTTGTTTTTATGGTATTGCTTCCATTTGCACTACAGCTATGAAAGTTAAAATGAAACTAGGTTTAAATATGTCTTTGAATACATTAAGGAAAGAAGAATGACTAGAGATAGCTTTGGAGAAGACTTTGAAATCATCACACAAAGCATATTCCAGCCACTTGAGTGATGGTAAGAGTTACCCCACTTTAATTTGGAACAGGTGAAACATTCTCTCCTTGAAACTTATTTCAGATCAAGATGAGCAATGGTAACTATTCCTTAATCAGAAAACGTCTCAATAAAGAACTACGAATTTCATCTTCAACCCCAAGACATCTCACAGCTTAGCTCAAAGCAACAGAAACAGATAAAATATCACAGGAGACCAAAACCATCCTTCAAAATGTTTCCTCTCAAATGAGAGCTCAATATGTCTGAAACTGATTATGGTGATTTGTCTGTTTGAATGTAAAAGCAGATGTATGATTGTCTACCCATCGATACCCTCATCCTCATTAATGGTTTTCATAAAAAATACTAACCTTATTTTAGTTCTTTTTTTAAATTTTACATTTAGTACCAATCAGCTATTGCCATAATAATGTTTCATAACAAACCATACCAAAAATTCAGTGGCTTATGTAATGGAGAATTCGGCTGGCTTTTGTCCACAGTTCTAGGAAGGTAACCTCTAAGTCCTTGTAATTTTCTGAGTGGTAGGAGTTCTTTTTTTATTATTGAGGATCCTTGACATTTTATGTTAATTTGACTTGAGGGCTGGCCATGCCAGAAAAACCAACCATGAGATTAGAGCATGGAACTTTGAACCTTTTGATATTAGCCTGACTTCTGGGGAGAGGACGCAGACTGTAGACTGAATCACACAGGGAATGATCTAATCAGTCAAACCTCAGTGGACACAGAAACTTAAGAGGGCTTCCTGGGTCAACAATACTCTGGATATTATCAAACAATCATTTGCCGGAAGGATAACTCATGTGCACTCCTCAGGGAAGGAAGCTGCATGTTTGGAAACCTCCCAGATCTTGCTCTGCACCAAAGTATTTCGATGGTTCTGATTTCTATCTTTTTGCTACAATAAAATTGCATTTTTAGGTGGGATGAGTCATTTAGAAAATTGATGCATCAGAGAAAGTAGTTGGAACTACCAAGTTTGTAGTCAGTTGAAGAGAAGTAAGGGTAGCCAGGAGACCCCCAGGCTTGTGGCTGGTGTTTGAAGTGAAGATTATCTTCAGAAAGACTGCAATTTTCACCAGGGAATTTTGGCCTAAACTAAGTTAGTTCGGTAGTTGGTGTAAAAAATCATTGTACTTGTTGTTGTTGTTGTTAGGTACCTTCGAGTATGGTCTGACTTATAGAGACCCTCTGTACAAAGGAACGAAACACTCTCTGACTCTGTGCCAGGCACGTGATTGCTTTTTATGTTTAAGCACATTGTTACAACTACTGTGTCAATGTATCTACTTGAGGGTGTTCCTTTACTTCCTTGACCTACCACTCTCCCAAACATGATGTCCTTCTCCAGATACTGGTCCCTCTTGACTGCATATTCAAAATAGGTAAGATGCAGTCTATTCATCCTTGCTTCCAAGGAGTACTCCGGTTATACTTCTGTCAGGACTGATTTGCTGGTTCTTTTGGCAGTCCATGGTATATTCAATATTCATCTCCAGCACCATAATTCAAAAGCATCAATTTTTCTCTGGTCTCCCGTATTTAAAGTCCAGCTTTCACAACCATACGATGCAACTGAAAATACCATGGCATGAGTCCGGTGTACCTTTGTCTTCAGTGTCACATCTTTACTTTTCAAAAATTTAAAGAGGTCTTTTGCAACAGCTTTTCCCAAAGAAATGTGTCTTTTGATTTCTTGACTGCTGTTTCCATGGGTGTTGATTATAGAACTAAGTAAAGCAAAATCTTGGACAAGCTCAATCTTTTCTCCCTTTAGTATGGAGCTGTGTACTGACCCGATTGTAAGGATTTTTGTTTTGCTGCTGTAGAGTCAGAACCCATATTGAAGGCTGTATTCTTTGATCTTCATCATAAATGTTTCAAATACTCTTCACATTAAACAATCAGAATTGTGTCATCTGCATAACACAGATTGTTAATGAGTCTTTCTCCAATCATGATGCAGGATTCTTCTACATAATGTCTAGCTTCTCAGATTATGTGCTCAGCATAGAAATTGAAGAGTTATGGTAAAGAATACAGCTGTGATGCACACCTTTCTTGTATTTAAACTAAGCAATGTTTTCTTGTTCTGTTCAAATGACTACATGTACAGATTGTTCATGAAAACAATTAAGTGTTCTGATATTCCCATTCTTCTCAGTGTTATCCAGAATTTGTTATGATCCACATAGTCAAATGCCTTTGCATAGTCAATAAAGTGTACACATCTTCTGGTATTCTCTGCTTTTGGCTAACATCCATCTGACATCAGCAATGATGTGCCTGGTTCCATGCCATCTTCTGAATCTGGCTTGATTTTCTGTCAGTTCCCTATCTATATATCACTGCAGTCACTTTGGAGTGATCTTTAGCAAAATTTAAGTTGAGTGAGACATTAATGATATTAATATCATTAATATCAATAATATCAATAATTTTCACATTCAGTTGGGTCCTCTTTCTGGGAGTGGGCAAAAATGTGAATCTTTTCCAGTCGTTTGGCCAAGTAGTTGGTTTCCAAATCTTTTGGCATAAACAAGTGAGCACTTCTGGTGCTACATCTGTTTGTTGAAACATCTATTGGTATTCCATCAATTCTTGGAGCTTTGTGTTTCACCATTTTCTTCAAGGCAGCTTCCACTTCTTCCTTTAGTACCATTGGTTCCTGATCATATGAAACCTCTTGCATGGTTGGCCATCTCCAGCTCTTTGCCCATGTCATTATACTATTTGTTTTTTACTTTTTGAACTGCACTTTGAAGTTCTCTGTTTAGTTCTTTAACCTCATCATGTCTTTCTTTTACTTTTACTGCTCAACATTCAAGGGCAAGTGTCAGCTTCTCTTTTGATGTGTAATTTAGTATTACTTATTTTCCTGTGTTTTAAATAACGTTTTGCTTTCCTCATGAATAGTGTGTTTGATGTCATGCTACAGCTCATCTGGTCTTTGATCATTAGTGACTAACACAGTAAATCTGTTCTTGAGGTGGTCTCTGAACTCAGGTGTGATATACTCAAGGTCATATCTTGGCTCTATTTTGTGTGTGTGTGCATGTGTGTGTGTGTGTGTGTGCTACTGGGGTTGAACCTAGGGACTTGTATTTGCTGCTTTGCAAGTGCTGGACCACTGAGCTGCGCCCTTAGCCCATTTTTTTTTTTGACACAGGATCTCCCTAAGTTACATAGACTGCATCTGATCTCAGCCTTGCGATCCTCCTGCCTCTGCTTCTTCTTGGCTCTATATAATATTTTTTTTGGTGTATGTGCTGGAGAGTGAATCAAGGGCCTCACACATACTAGACAAGTGCTCTACCACTGAGCTATATATCCAGTCCCAAATTTTAGTTTCTATTTCTTTCCAAGCATGCATTTAAGAGTCAGTTGAGCCATCTTGCTTCAGATTGCAGATTGGTTATGGCTCAGGTCAAAGTGGCAGCTCTCATCCATATGTCTCCTTCTGGATCTCTGGCTGGAGGGCTGTGGATATCTGGGAATATTCTCTCCATGGGAATAATACAGGTGGCACAGAAAAGAGGCCAACCACACAAGCACATTTTAAACTTTTTCTCACAGCACATCAAATAAAATCTTTTTGGGCAAAACAATGGGGAAAATAAAAAAAACTTCATGGATAAGATAGAAGCTCAGTCCTACCATGAGGTCATGGCCATTGTGTGGGTATATAATTGTGTGGGAGGAATGATGAATTGAGACAATTATTCAATATTCCATAAATGACCTGAAGATGTGATATCCTCAGAGTGAACTATCTCCAAGGCTATCATCAGGTGTGTGAGCTCTCATAACATATTTCTCTTAGAACGTCTTTCCCCACAGTGCTCCATACCTCATTTATCTCCTTTCATTTCATATATATATATTTTTTTCCATTAAAAAGAAATCCAAGCCCTAGTGCTTCAAGGACCCATCTTTCTTCAGCTGTAATTTAGCTATTATTTTTTGTTGAGGAATGCCAACTGGTATCTATATGAACCTGTACAAGTGTGTCACATTCTGGTATTCTAGCTTCCTTATCTGTAAAATGAGCCTATATACTACCTACCTCATGGAATTGAAGTAAAATCTCAATAAGTTGGTACATTTGAACCTTTAGAACAATGACTGGAACAGAACAAGAGCTTAACATATATCAGAGATTCTTCTAAGTACTTTATATGAATTAACTCATTTAATCCTAACAACAGCACTAAGAAGTGGGGATTTTTCAGTTTGAGTTTTCCTCCTCATATTACATGGAGTGAAACGAAGCCCAGAGGAATGTAGCTACACAATCCACCGAAGGTAGACGTGGGATTTGAAATCAAGTATTTAGTCACATGTATCTACACTGTTGTCCTACATATTTTCTACTGTCATCTCCAAAGCTCAACAGATGTCTTTTATTGCTGCTTTTGCTTTTATACGAGAGTGTGCTTTAGATCTTGCCCATGCACCAAGAGGCTTTATAAAAGATTTTTTTCTAAGCACATTCAATAATATTTGTAATAATACTTTAAATAAATCCATTTTTTCCATCTCTTTATACTTATTTATTTCTACTCCACTTGACTACAGATGGGGTTTTATAATTTTTTATGTAAAAGCACAAAATATGACAAGAAAAAACTTATGGACTATTATTTAAAATGATATAATTTTTTCTATATAGTAAGAGATTCTTCCAAAGTTCTTCCATTGGCCCTCAAAGGGGGACATAGAATGATGTCATGGAAAATACTGTGCATGATACGACTACTACATATACAGTGGCAAGTAGTGATAGAACTTTTCTTGTAGTATCTCTCACTCAACCTAGGGAAAATGTCACAGCACATGGTATCATAAAAATAAGTTCACATGAGAAGTCAAACATAGCTGAAGATTTGTGAAGTTCAGTAACCCTGCTTATAGTACCTAGCAACAATTCTTCTCAGGTTCCAAGTATACTTATGAAGTAGTGTAACTGACTTTTTAATAAGGATATTGGAATTATACATCCAAACATATGCTATCATTCCAAGTAGTCATCTTGTAGAGGGTGAATCTATGTTAATGATGCTACTAGGACCAAAAACCACTTAGAAAACCTGAATTCAGTGCCAATTTAAGACTCAAACACTGATCTTATTAAGTTGTAGTCATAAACCACATCACTCAATTATCAGCAGCCACCATAATCACCACACCCTTATCACTCAAAGAACTAACAAATATCTTTGGCCATGTGAAAATGCCCCCCCCCCAAAAGGTAAACTTGATGTAATAAAAATGATCAAAATAATATTATTGACATTTCAAGATGCTAGGACATAATATTAGCTTCCCTTGATGAATTTGGACCTAATTTAGGAGTGGATATAGAAATTAAATTAGGGTGGAGATAGATAGTTATTTAGCAATTTGTCACATTTACAGTATTAATGCTGATTGAGATCTTTGGAAATGTTTGCTAACCTACCAATCCTGGAATGAAATTGAGTGATCCACCTAATCACTGAGTTCTGGGCTAGCAGCAGACCTCTGATACTGGAGCAAGCATCTTAACATGTGGTGAAAAGATCTGTAGGTACAATTTGGCTAGGTCAGGTAGCTGCCTTGCAATAATCCAGGGAAGAGAGAGAATAAGAAGACAGTCTTTAAGGCCTCCAGAGCCTGTAAATTCATTACAGCTAAATGAAAAACACAGAACAATTAATGACACCTAACAAACATGAAACTCACTCTTGCTCCCTAAGAGATCTTGCACTAGAGCAAGTAATTAAAACTTTTCCTCTAGCTAATGTTTCCTCAGAGAAACATGAGGCAAAGAGGAGGAGGTTCCTCGAAGTAATACCCCCAAATACTAAGAATGCAGAGAAGTCATGAGCAAAGGATTCAATACTGGGAGGAATATAGGCATTCTACCATAAAAAGTCTACAGCTGTAGCACTGTGGCATCTGACCCCATCAGATCTCAGAAGCTAAGCAGGGTCAGGGCTGGTTAGTACTTGGATGGGAGACTGCCTTAGAACACAAGGTGCTGCAGGCTGGGGAAAAGGAGATGGCAATCCACTCCCAAAAAAACAGCCAGCCGTTGAAAACCCTCTGAATAGCAGAGAAGCAGTAACAATACTGTTTCTCCTGTTGTATGTAGGGTCACTATGAGTCAGTTACTAACTTAATGGCATCGAACAACAACAAAAACTATAAAAAGATAATTCGGATCAAAAATAAAAAACACCAAAATGATACAGGAAAACAATCTCCTCTCAATAACTGTCCTAGATGGTAAATGCTCTCAACTCACCAATGAAGAGGCACTGACTGGCCAACTGGACCAACAAGCAAAAACCCTCAATTTGTGGGATTCAAGAGATACACCAAGTCTGAAAATTAAGGGCTGGAATACAATATACCAAACAAGTGAGAACCAAAAAAGAAGAAGAAGGAGGAGAAGGAGAAGGAGAAGGAGAAGGAGAAGGCGGCAGGAGTAGCAATACCAACATCTGAGAATTTAGTCTTCAATCCCAAACTAATCAGAAGAAACAAACATGGTCTCTACATATTAGTAAAAGGAATAGAATATCAGGAACACATAATGATACTTAATATTTATTCATCAAATATAGGGGCACCTAGCTTCATAAAGCAAATATTATGGGAAATAAAGGAAGACATCAGTCCAGACACAATAGTTATGGGAGATTTCAATACCCTACTTTCTTCAAGAGACAGATCAACAATGCAAAAAATCAGCTGAGAAATGATGGAATTAAACAGCTCCATAGACAAACTGCCTGCAGCTGTAGCCCTGTGGCATCCGATCCTGTCAGATCTCAGAAGCTAAGCAGGGTTGGGCCTGGTTAGTACCTGGATGGGAGACCGCCTGGGAACACCAGAAGCTGTAGGCTTGGGAGAAGGACCTGGCAACCCCCTGCCAAAAATCAATCTGCCATCGAAAACCCTATGAACATCAGAGAAGCACTCACAAGAGTGTTTCCCCTGTTGTAAGAGGGTTGCTATGACTTGGATACAGACTCGCCGGCACCTAACAACAACAACAACAACAACAACAACAACAACAGACAAACTGGACCTTACAGATGTCTACAGAACTATCCATGCATCTGTTGCATAATACACATTGTTCTCAGCACCACATGGAACATTTTCTAAAATAGACCACATTTTAGTCCATAAAAATGGCATCAAGAAATACAAAAAATTGAAATCATCTCCTGTTCCTTATAAAATCATAATGGAATAAAACTGAAACTCAAAAGTAAGGAAAATTTCAGAAATATTACACATACATGGAGACTAAATAACACACTTCTGAATGATTAAATTCTCATAAAAGAAATCAGAGAGGAAATTAGAAAATTCTTGCAATTAAACAAGGTTGAAAACACATCCTACCAAAATTTATGGGATACAGCCCAGATAGTCTTAGGAGGGAAGTTCATAGCCATTATTGCCTTCATTAATAACTTAGAGAAGGGCCAATTAAATACTTGATAACACAACTTAAGGCACCAGAAGACCAACAAATTACCAACCCCAAAAGGGCTACACAGAAAAAAATTATCAACATCAAAGCAGAAATTAACCACTTGGAAGGTAAAAAGACAATAAAGAAAATTTTAAAAAACTGAGTGCTAGTTCTTCAAAAATGTGGATAAAATTGACATGCCCTTAGTCAAGCATGCCAAAATAGAGAAAATGCTCAAAGATGAAAATGTGAACATAGCAACAGATAACTATGAAATTCAGATCATCAGAGACTACTTTGGGAAGTTGTACTTGTCCAAAAATGAAAATATAGAAGAAATGGATAAATTCCTTAACACATATGAATTACCAAAACTAAGCCTGGAGCACACAAGCAAATTATAAAGGTCCATCACAGTCACTGAATTAGAGACAGTAACAAAAATTTTCCCAAAAAAGAAAAGCCCAGGGTCTGACATGTTCATAGCTAAATTCTACCAAACCTTCAAAGAATAATTAGAAGCCATACTCTTCAAATTATTTCACAAAATAGGAAAGGAAGAGATTCCTCCAAATTCATTCTGCAAGGACAATATCACACTGATATCAAAAGTGGATAAGGACTCTTCAAAGAGAGACAACTATGGAACAGTTTCCTTGATGAACACTCATGGAGTAATCCCCCATAAGATTCTGACAAACTGAATGTAGCAAGCATAAAAAAGATCACAAATGATGACGAGGCTGTCTTAATTCCACAAATGCAAGGCTGGTCCAACATAGGAAAATCAATTAATATAATTCAATATATCAAGAGACTTGCAAACAGAAATCACGTGGTCATCTAAATTGATGCTGAGAAGACCTTTGATAAAGTGCAACATCCTTTCATGATAAAAGTCATGATGAAATATGGTATAGTAGAGACCTATCTCAATATTATAAAAGACATTTGTGATAAACCTATAGCCAACAACACATTAAATGGGGCAAAATTGAAACCATTCCTTGTAAGATCAGGAAGAGAACTAGGATATTCACTTTCTCCTCTCTTTATTCAACATTGTGATTTAAGTCCTAGCTAGAGCAATCAGGTAAATCAGTGAAAAATTAAAGGAATACAGATAGGGAAAGAAGAGGTCAAATTATCTTTATTTGTAGATGACATGATTCTTTACCTAAAAATCCCCAAAACTCCACTAGAAGAGTCTTACAGCTAATTAGCTCCTTTAGCAAATAAGCAGGATATAAAATTAACATGTAAAAATCAGCAGGGTATAAAAAATAAGCAGGATATAAAATTAACATGTAAAAATACTTTACATCAATAGTGAACAAGAAGAGAAGGAATTCTAGGTAACAACCTCATTCACAATAGCTCACCAAAAAATTACGTATCTAGGAATTAATCTAACGTAAAACTTTAAAGACCTCTATAAGGAAAATTTCAAACCATTAAAGAAAGAAATAGCAGAGGATACTAGACGATAGAAGGATCTCCACTGCTCATGGATTGGGAAAACTAATATTGTGAAAATGGATATACTACCAAAAGCAATTTACATATTTAATGCAATCCCCATCAAAATTCCAATGACAGACCTTGCAGAAATAGAATAACAATCCTAAAATTCATGTGGAAGCACAGAAGAGTGCATATAGCCAACACAATTCTAAGCTGCAAAAATAGTGTAGGTGGCATTATGATACCTGATTTCAAACTATACTGCAGAGCCATAGCAACAAGAACAGCTAGATACTAGCACAAAAATAAGCTTGAAGATCAACGGGACAGAATTGAAGGCCCAGAGATACACATACACAACCACAGGCTCCTGATTTTTGACAAAGGGACTAAAGATGTTCAATGTAGAAAAGATAGTCTCTTCAAAAATGGTACTGGGAAAACTGGATATCCATATGTAGAAGACTGAAAATATACCCATATCTCTCAGTCTCTACAAGAGTCAATGTGAAATGAATCAGAGACCTCAACATTAAATCATAAACCTTAAAGCTATCAGAAGAATAGATAGGAAATGTGCTCCAACACATAGGCATAGGCAAGTATTTCCTCAACAAGACTCCAATTGCCCAGAAAAATGCACCAAGAATCTACAAATGGGATTACATGAAGCAAAAAACTTCTGTACAGCAAAGGAAACAATCAATAGAGCAAAGAGAGAACTCTTAGAATGGGAGAAAATTTTTGCATCCTACTCATCTGGCAGAGGTCCAATTTCTAGAATATACAAGGAACTTAAGAAATCAAACACCAAGACAACAAATAACTCAAGGGATAAATGGGCAATGGAAATGAACAGTTCTGAAATGAAAATGTACAAACTGCCAATAAACACATGAAAAAATGCTTAATAACACTGGCCATTGGGGAAGTGCAAATTAAAACTGAGATTTCATCTGACTCCAGTAACTATGGCCAAGATGAAGAAAACAAATAACAACAAATTCCAGTGAAGATCCAGAGAAAAAGGGACATTTTTATACTGCTGGTGGGACTGTAAATTAGCTCAACCACTTTGGAAATCAATATGGATATGCCTTGGAAAACTAAGAGTAGAACTGCTATATGACCCAACTATAGCACTTTTGGGAATATACCCAAAGGAAGATAAGTCATTATGCCACAGGGACACCTACACCTCCTTATGTAATGCAGCACTCATCACAATCATAAGGGTATGAAATCAGCCAAGATATCCATCAACAGAGGAGTGGATTGAAAAATTGTAGTATATAACACAACAGAATATTATTCATCAATAAAAAAGAATGAAATTATGTCATTTGCAGCAAAATGGATGGAACTAGAGAAGACCATCTTAAGTGAACTAACCCAGTCCTCAAAAGAAAAATACCATATGTTCTCACTAACCCAATCCTCAAAAGAAAAATATCATGTATTCTTACTAACCAAGTCCCCAAAATAAAAATACATATGTTATTATTCATACAGGGGAGCTGAATCTAACTTAAAGGAAAAAATTCATACATATATGTAGATTTATAAAAATGAACAATCATACTTATCTCGGAAGAGAAAATATAAGCAGAGCAGAAAAAAGGGGGAGGAGATTAGGGGTTGGGAGAGGAGGTCAGGGAAAGGGAGAAGGGGAGGGAAATCAATATAGAAGGGCAAAGGGGGAGGAGAAAATCTCAAAATATATGATGTGACTATAGAATGCATGGGAAAAATAGGAGAAAGGAAAAAATCAATGAGAATATGATCCATGATTACATACGATTTTTATTACATATTAATTAAAATTCCTACTTTTTTCTTTTCTCCCTTCTTTCCTTCTCTTCATTAGTTTAAATGGTTCTGTAAAATATGTAAGTGGTTGAGTAAATGATGGTGTTGTTACAACTGCATAATAGGTAAAACAAAAGACTGATTATATCCCATGAATATTTATGAATAAAAAAGAAAAAAAGATAAACTTACCTTGTTGACTGCAGTTTGGCATTTTAGTAAAGTAAGAGTGGCTATGGCTTTGTACTATCTGTTAATAAAAACTAGCACATTGAAGATGTTTACCATAGGTATGGATGTGAGTGTTTATATACTAGGCTTGTAAGTTACTTGAGCTACAGTCCTGCCTAAAATGATACTCCAGCAATGAGGATTCTAAGCACCAATGAAAGAATCTCAGGCACACTTATTCAGACACTTGCTTGGGTTCATCACATCAAATTCTAGAATGTGTCAGAGATAAACAGGGTGGCTCTCTAGACTGATAAATCAATCTTTTCAGGCCTAGAAATAAAAAATAACCCTGTCTGTGGACAAGGTTTTACACATGGTGTAATTATTTGTAAATATTCCAAAAACAGTTATGAAACTAAAATTATAACTAGTGGTTCCAAATATGAGAAATTATAATCAAATATACCATTTCTTTTGTATAAGGGTTTTTGATGCATGCCAAATGGATAAACACTTTCGATAATCTTAGCAAACACTTTATCCCTACAAACAAACACTAACTGCCAAATGTAATTTTTGAATTGGATATTGTTTAATGAATTGACGAGCATATGGAATATATGTTCTAAATTTGATACTGACAGTTTATTTGAGACATCTACTGTTGATAAATATAACATTTCTAGATATTTGGGTACTGATTACACAGTCTCTGGGTCACCAACTACTGATTTTCTTCTCATTGTTGTTAGACTATGTCTTCAACAACTATGATTTCCCTCTACTTCTAAATCCATCCATGATTTTTATCTAGTCCCGCTTATTTGGTCTACTTTCTATTTCTAATTTATTCATGTTTGGGCATATTTAGTCCTGTACCTCTTAGGTGATATAAACATGATTCAGGAACAGGTACTTCCTATAAGGAGATTTTATTCTAGAAAGAGAGATGAGCATAAATTATTATAACCTGTGAAGAATTTATGGGGTGGGGTTTAACTCAGTTGGTAGAGTGAGCATGCTCTGCATGCTCTGAGGCCCTGGGTTTAATTCTCAGCACCACAAAAATAGGAGAAGACCTGGAAGCCCACTCCCCAAATAATCAGCCATCTAAAACCCTATGAATAGCAGAGAAGCACTGACATAGTGTTGGCATGGCACAGTGAAGGAGAGTGGTTTTTTCTTTTGTACATAAGGTTGCTATGAGTCAATCTCAAGTCATCAGCACCTAACAATAACAACAGAGCAGAATATAATAAATGTTGTAGGCAAAGAACAGAAAATATTTTATGGAAATTCAGAAATGAAAGTATCTATTTCCATCCAGAAGCATCAAGGAAGAACCCATGGAATAAACAACACTTGAACAGGATCTTGAATGGATAGAGTTTGCATGTGAAAAAATGAAGAAATGGAGGCAGAAAAAATAGAATACATATAAATGTAGAAGAGGAAAACTTAGGGCATTTTCTAAGATTAAAGAATGTTTGGTTTACCAAGGGATAAAATTTTTTCAACAGGAATAAGTGAGAGTAGGGTCAAGTTTTAGATGAGTTGCATATCTGATTCCCTGAGAATAATCAAATGAGATACTGACTTGGCTAGATCTGTGGTCCAGGCAGAGCAGTCAGGCATCAATAAGACAGATGCACAAAATATCAAAGGACTGAGGATGGATGAAGGGAGTGTTTGGACGCTGCTGCTGACAATATTCCTGGCTTTACCTCAGAACTCATTTTCTCCAATTAGGGCTTAATTTGCCCAGTATATGTTAACACCCACCACTGTTTTTTTTTTTTTTTTGACTCAATTGTTTTGTTAATGTTTTTCAACATGATCCAGATCTTCAGTTTCTGAAATGTATTCATCCCTCTGGTGTGTTGAAATACACATTGCCAATGTGCTTGTGTGTGCACATACACACAACTGTACACATGTACACACACTGGCCCAGTCGCCTCTGGCCCTATGAATATCTTCCAGAGAACATGCAATCATTTATGCTATTTAAACATGACTTGAAACAGACCTGTGCTCTTTTCAAAATTCTTTTAAATTACAAAGCTCATCTCTCACCATTTTTAAAAGCTTGGTTTTGTGCCCCTTCCTTCTTCTGTTCTTAGAAACTGCGACCCACACTGGTTATGCCAGGAGTTGCCAGGAGAATGCCAGGAGTTGGTCAAAATGCATCATTTTTGAGAAACAAGGATGAGACTGTGCTGCTTAGTGCAAGGTTGTTGTTGGTGGGTGTCACTGAGTTGGGTACCACTCATGGCAACCTTTTGTACAACAGAAGGAAACAGTCCTCCACACTGCCATTCCTGGCACTATGTCAGTGCCTCTCTGCTATTCATGGGGTTTTGAAAGGCTGATTGTTTTGGAATTGCTTTGGCAGTGGATTGCCACTTCCTTCTCCCATTTTTGCGGTGCTGGGGATTGAACTCAGTGCCTTAGAGAGCCAACCCCAAGCCCTCTTAGTGCAGGATAGTGAAGAAAAAATTCAAGCAACACATTTTGTTTAGTGAAGGGTAAATATAAAATTACTCTTAAATTCCTTACTTCAATTCAAAACATTTAACCATAACTCAAGCATTTAATTCTAATTTTCTTGAAAGATGATGTTGTGCCTGTTGATGTTCATATTCTAGCACAGACTAGACATGCATCAGGCACCCCCAGAACACTGTCTGAATGAATGGTAAATGGGTTAATTACTACTTGTCTGGAAATATTTTATAATGTTATAAAAATAATATTTTGTCAGACTGCTCCTACTTTGGCCCTGGCCATTCAATTATCTCTATTGCTCTGCTTTTTTCCCCTTATTATCTTGAACTACTTATTCACTCTTTTCCTTTGCTTTTCTGTCTCTCTCAATTTTCCACTTCCCCTTTAAAGAGCATGATGAATATTAATTATGTTTTAATATACAAAAATAGCATCCTCATTGCATTTGATTTTTCTTCAACTTGTCCTTACTCTTTTGTGTCTCTTTTGATTTCTCATTATTCCATGTGAAGTTAAATCAATGAGCCCCCTTTTCCTATTTCATATCCTTGCTTCTTCCTTTTGCAACTGCCTTTTATTTCATTTTCCTTTAACTATCTTTTCTCTTCAAATTATTTATGGTCATATCCCTCACTTCATATAGATAGCATCTAAATGCAAATATTCCCCAGAAAAAAATAACAGAATGGCAAAAGAAAATGTTTTGAAATAAACATTGTATATTCAGTTGTTTTCCAAATCAGCAACAGCTACACAAATGCCAAATAGCAGTCATTAGAGATATAAGATTAATATATTTTGAAGTGAGAAGTTATCTTTCCTTCCTCCACCTTCTTCCTTTTTTATTTTGAAATATCATAAAGGATTCTTGAAAATAACAAAGGAGATTGTAAACTGAAACTTTTGGCTTCTTATCAGAGAATGCATGTGTAGCTTTAGATAAACAGAAAACCAAATGGAAACTAGAAGGGAAAAGCTTCAACTTGACCTGTAACTAGTCGTTCTGGACCAAGGAAATGAAGATTGTTGTATGCCATCCAGTTTCTCTGTTAATGTATGTGCCTTAGGAAAATATTCCTCCAAAATTCAAAAACAAAAGAAAAATCAGCACACTTTCTTTCTTTTTTTCACTGTTTAATCTTCCATTCACTTGTTCTTTTTTTATTATTTTTATATTTTTTATTAGAAATTTTTAATGTACATTATAATGTGATTCATTTTGACATGCTTTTCGTTGTGACAATTTTCATATATGCAATTTGATAAGCATTATTCATATAGGTTACCCCTTACCCTCCTCTATGTTTCCCCCCTCTCCCCCTTCCCATCTAAGTTTCCCATCCAAGTCTTCTCTATCTTTTACTATATAGTATTTTTCTATATGTCCTTGGGTTCCATTTCTG
>VMDO01030173.1:0-21630 GCA_007922755.1 Pedetes capensis | reverse complement strand
TGATTGCATGTTTGATCTATTTCAGATTGCAGAAGCTGATAGAAGTCTTCCCTTTCTTCATTTGTGGCCTTAGTGGTAGGTGCATAAATTTGAATAATAGTCATATTAACTGGCCTTCCTTGTAGGTGTATGCATATTATTCTATCACTGACAACATTGTATTTCATGACAGATCTTGAAATGTCTTTTTTGATGATGAATGCAACCCCATTTCTCTTTAGTTTATCATTCCCAGCATAGTAGACCATATGATTGTCTGACTCAAAATGGCCTATGCGGGTCCATTTTAGCTCACTGATGCCTAGAATGTCAATGTTTATGCGCTCCATTTCTCTTTTAACAATTTCTAATTTGCCTAGATTCATACTATGTACATTCCATGTTCCAATTATTAATGGATATTTACAGTTGTTTCTCCTCATTTTGAGTCTTGCCACATCAGCAAGTTGAGCACCCTGGGGTTTTACTCCATTTCCGTCATCACAGTAGACTCTACTTGGAGGAGGCAACTCTTCCCCAGTAGTCTTTTGAGTGCCTTCCCACCTGGGGCCCTCATTTTCTGGCACTATATCTGACAGTGTTTCTTTGCTATCCATAGGATTTTCAATGGCTAGTTGTTTTGGGAGTGGCTTGCCAGGTCCTACTCCCTAGTCTGTGTTAGTCTGGAAGCTCAGCTGAAACCCTGTCCACCATGGGTAACCTTGCTCATGTCCGAGGTTACAGTGGCAGAGCTCTCAGCCTCATCGCAACACGCAAGCCCCCACAGTGCAGCAAACTGACAGACATGTGGGGGATGTTTTACTTAAGTAAGTTATAATGCTGAAAACCAAAAACAAAACAAATACTATCAGAATACCAAAAAAAAAAAAAAACCATTTTATTTCCCATTATTAACTCTAAGGAAAACTCTAGAATGTATAACTTCCCAAAATATCAACTAATCCTAATTCTAGATATGTTATTAATTGACTAGGACATGGTATTCTTTTGAAGCAATTAAATCCAAAGAAAATAATCAAAAACTAACTGGGGCTGACCCATGTAAACACCAATTTTTCTAGCCAACAATACCCTGAGATGTTTGAGACCGGAATTTCTCTTGGACATGCAAATTGGAGGTCAGTTCTGTATCCCAAAGAACTTTAGCTTGGAAATCTCACTACTTAACCCCACTAACTTCCATGATTTTGCTTCAAAGCAGTAATAAAACACATAGAAGATTGCTCCAGATGATCAGAGGGCATCCTTACTTGACCTTGAGTATCACTTGTGTTCAGAAGTCTTGACAATCACCATTTATAGACTTCATGACTACAGACTTAGTCTCCACTTTCTCTCAGCTCTGAAATGTGCAAATATCCTAAATATATCCTTGACCAGTTTACTTAAAAATATAACCCTCTGAACACAACACAAGCCAGCTCTCTCTTGTAAGATTTAATTTTTTTCATAGCATGAATCATGAGTTGACCTATTAAATAAGTCACTTACTTATCTGTCTTCTCAAACTAGAAGGTGAGCTCTAATAGGGAAAAAGCTTTATCTGGTTGGTTTACTGTGTTTTTTTTTTTTTTTTTTTTAACTCCAGGGACTCATAATGTAGGCAGACCTAATCCATATTAGTTGAATATAAATGAATGAGTAGTTAGACAACCCCCTCCCAAAAATTAATCTGCCATTGAAAACCCTATGAACAGCAGAGAAGCACTGACAATGGTGTTTCCCCTGTTGTACAAAGAGTTGCTATGAGTCGATGGCACCTAACAACAACAACATTATCAAACCAGAAATTACACACGGAAATTGTATTGTACATCCATTGAGTATATCCTGTTATATTTTTTCCCTAGTCCTAACTATGTTGCTCTAGGAAAAATTGCTTCATTCACACAGTTATCATCTATACTAACCACAAAGAGAATAAAAGTGGAAATGCTGTGTCCAGTCAGCCTGCCATCCTGCTCCATGGATATCTTCCCTGAATGAATAGCATATGGGAGATGGGAATGTCACTACATCAGAAAAATCACTTGTGCTCACTCTATATAAAATGTAAAGATCCTCATCCCTTTATTTTTCTCAATAGCAAGACCTGCTATAATTCATTTCTTCATCATCTATACCAATTTTTTGTTCACTGCTGTATCTCCAGCTCCTAAAATATCATCTGACATATTAACCAATAGTAAATGATTTACATTTTAATGAAATTTAAAGTTCTCTATATAATACAGCATTTTTTTCTCAGACTTTAGAAGGAAAAAATGAAAGCAAATTATCAGTGCTATTAAAGAATTTATTCACAGATATTTATGATCATTTCTTCTTGGAAGAGAGAGAGAAGATATACCTACTATAGAGGAATGCAATACTGATATTTTTTGGATGCAAACTATGATACTTAGTGCTATAGTAATGTTATATTTTAAGCTCCATTCAAGTGGGTATTATTTTAGATTTTACTCATTATATATACAATATCTGCCACAAAAATACAAGTTGACTTAACTTGACCAGAAAATGTTTATACCTTTTGAATTTGTATTTTTAGTCAATTAGGGCCGTCATCATTAGACACAGACTATCAAGAATGGACTTTGTTTTTATTTTAAATTTAGCTTTTATTTTGTTTATTTATTTATAGTTTTTTATTTATTTTGTTTTCTTTTTTTCAGACAGGGTATCACTATGTAGCACAGGCTTGCTTTGAACTCGTGATTCTCTTGCCTCAGCCTCCCAAGTGCTGGATTAGAGACGTGCCCCTTCCTCCCCAGTCTAAGAGTGGATTTTGGAAGGTAATAAGTCAATGAGAGATTTGACATAGCCTCTGACAGAAAATCTTCATGCAAGTTGGAATATGCAGGAGTATCCCTGCTTTGACAAAGAGGGACATGAAGAGAAATACTACAAAGAGTCTGAGACCTGGACACAGGTGGAAATGGTAGAGACAGCATAAAATTTGTCTTATTTGCATGACATTCT
The DNA here is from genome assembly GCA_007922755.1 of Pedetes capensis. Classification (NCBI taxonomy): domain Eukaryota; kingdom Metazoa; phylum Chordata; class Mammalia; order Rodentia; family Pedetidae; genus Pedetes; species Pedetes capensis. The sequence continues at coordinate 18,648 of VMDO01030173.1, read as the reverse complement.
AATAGCTGAGCCTACATCTCCCTCTCCTTGAACAAAACCTCTGGCCACACCCAACCATCTAGGAAGTATCCATAGCGTTTCCTTCCCTGCCACATAATGCTGAGAAAAGGAAGCCAGGGCCATGAAAGATACTACCCAGGGTCTAGAGGCGGCAGAATAAGTGCAACAGCATAGATATAAGTTCCTTTCATTAATAAAATACAATAAGTAAGTCTCTTCTTATCAGTGACGTGAGAGGAACTGAATTTTAAAAACCCTGTGTTTCCCAAGATGATCCAAATCCAAATCACAGGCCTTTCAACAACAACTTTTCAACTTAATGATAATAAAATAGATATAAAAATTTTCCAAGAAAGTTTTTTTTGTGCTTATTAAAATATAAATGTCAACCTAGTGCCAAAGAGTTGCAAAAAGTGGGCAGTGATAAAGCTGATGAGAGTATGAATTAGTACAATGTTTATAGAGGGTAAATGGGTAACACACATACCAAATATTAGGCTGTTCTCATCCTTTTTATGTAGCCATTCCACTTCTAGGATCTTGCCTCCTTACTTCCAAAATTCAGAGATGTGCAAAAATGTGCAAGATATTCTTCAAGATTATGTGTAAGAGCAAAGGTTTGGGAGCAATTTAAATATTCAACTAAAATGAATTATTACTTAAAAATAAACCCACAGGATATCCAAAAACTAGAGACCTACTTTTTAAAATGATGTGTAGTGTAAACCCTGAGCTGGTCAACCAAAGAGTAACTTGTGCAAATGTGGGCTGGGAAGTGCCCATTTAAAAATCTCTTAAACTCAGCACTAAGAAAGAGGCCTTTCTGCTTTTGCATGTTTTGTTCTTTAAGTCTGGAACATTTACCTTTACTTCCCATTGATGAAAATGTTTTTCTTTTTATTTTTCTTATCTTAAATATTTTTTACAACTTCAAAATATTTGCAATTTTGATATATAAGTTACGATTTCTGGTATGTCTTGTGAATCAGAAGCTCTAGCAATTTGTAGCCAGTATTCTCCCAGAGTGAATGGACTGGAACCAGGTAGAGAGCCAGGAGGATGTTTAGCAGTGGGACACTGCACTGACAAGGCAGAGAAGACTCCTACTTCAGAGCTCATTTCTGGACTCTTGCATCAACCAAGCAGGTCCGACAAGGCAATGTGGGACCCTTGCGGAATGAAACACTTAGGAGTCTAAGATAAAAACCACTTACCAAGGGCTGTGTATTTTGCATTAAAAATTATTTTCAAATAAAAAAGTAATTCTAATCAGAGACTTGGTTGGGACCCTAGTTGACACTGAGTCGGTGACCTTCCCACCTTTTCATTCAATTCAGAGGAAGAAGGCCTGAATGTCACTAAGGCATTTGAATGCTAATAGAATATTCAAGTGTGAAATAGAAGCAGAGAGTAAAAACACTGCTATAAACTGGGTGTCCAGTAAATGAAGGGGCTGGTGGAACCAACAGAAGTTATGGGAACTGAAAAATGAGGGATAGATGTCTCAGTTCCTGTCCACCAAAAACTTCTAGAGATCAGATGAGGCAACTACTTAAGTTTTTAATAGATGCAATTTGTATTTAGAAGCAAATATCCTTTTGCAAGTGAGCATTCATGGAAATTCTGTTTCTTTCTTTTCCTGGCATACTGACCTTAACAGGTTTTCATCTATTTCATGCTGTCTTACTTTCATGTTTAACTCTTTAAAAGTATCATCAAATTTAGTGATAGAATCATTTTGGGGGATCATCCAAGACCTCAAGCCAAAAAACTTTTATTATTTAAGATATTTGGTTTTAAGGTTTAATTACATTGCTATAGAAACTAAAACATCCTTCAAAAGCTACTAATGTAACATTTATTTGTGTAACAATTATTGTTGTTAGGTGCCATTGAGTGGGGTCCAACTCATAGTAATCCTATGTGCAATAGAACAAAACTCTCCCTAACACTGTGCCATGCCCAGCACTATGTCAGTGCTTCTCTGCTATTCATAAATTACCAAAAAATAAGAAATTCTTCTTAAGGCACTTATAGTATTCTAATGAGTTTTTTCAGAACTCAAACTAAATAAAATCAAACTAAAACTAACATATTAAAAATTCTCTTTTCATTTTATAATATATAGATCCTAAAAATTATAAAAGCCTGCAGTCATAGCACTGTGACATCCATTCCCATCAGATCTCAGAAACTAAGCAGGGTCAGGCCTGGTTAGTACTTGGATGGGAGACTGCCTGGGAACACCAGGTCCCATAGGCTTGGAAGAAGGACCTGCCAACCCACTCCCAAAAATCAATCCACCGTTGCACAGAAGCACGGACAATAGTGTTTCAACTGTTGTACATAGAGTCACTACGAGTTGGACATGGACTAGAGGGTACCTAACAACAACAACAACAACAACAAAAATTATAAAATCAACAATTTTCATGAAATCAATCATGAAATATAGAAAATGGCACGCAGCTGTTAAGTGATATCATGGAGGCATATGTGACTCCACCAAGCATTTGCCCGGGCTGAGGCAAGTGCTATAACACCACATCTCTGGCACTTGCCCTGAGTCACGGAATAACCAGTTTGTGTGACAATTAGAAATTTTAAAAAATAGAAAATTTAGTTTCCAGAGTCTTTCTTGACACCATGGAAGTGGTTAAGAATATTAAAGTATAAGATAATAGAAGCTAAGTTTCAAAAGGCTTTTAAGTGTAACATGTAAACTGTTAATGTTTTTTCCTCTGAAGGCAACACATCTTACTCTCCTTTTAATTACAATAACATTCAATTATTGCACAAACTATCAACACTTCCTGACAAAGGTAGCCAGAATCAGTCTTTAAACTAGATACTTTTCGCATACAAACAAGTATACTTCTGGCCCTTTGACAACACTGATTGGCTCAGAAATGAGGAGTCGACCTTCCCTGGTTACCTACATAGAGTTGGGATTCTTTTACTAGAACTATGGAGTAAGATAAATTTTCCCCATGGAATTTCTGAGATTTCTGTTCCTTATAATGCGAAAAGCCAGATCAGTTCAACAGCACTTTGTCTCATCAATCTATAACTTTTAAATCAAGAAAAAGAGGCAGATCTCTGCTATGTTTTGATCTTCTGAACTCAACCATGTCTGGAACTGTTTTACTCCCACTGATATTTCTTTTGGACTAGAGCCAAGATGAGCTGGGTTTTTGGCACATGACTAGTGCATATGCCATTTCAATCTCATAAAGATGTGTATTGCTGTTACCAAGTACTGATTATGAATGGTGACATGTGACCCATTCATTTGAACATACAACTTCAAAATGCTAAAATGAACAAACTGAACTTTCCCTCTAAAAAGCAAGTGATGGTTAGATTAGCCACAGAGGAAAGAGCTTTTGTCCACAGACTCATTCAAAGGATCTGATCCTATTTGAAGACCTTGTAATTGTGGTTGGAATAGGAAGATTCTTCATTCCTTTTTCTTTTACCTAACACTTACATGAGTTATCTTCCTCTATTAGCCATTCCCATTTTCACATTTATCTTTAATACAATTCAGGTTTGGTGTTGATACACAGAATTCAGTGAACTGTTTATTCTCTAATGAAAGAGAATTTTTCACAGGTTGTTGTTTGTTTGTTTGTTTTCTTCAATACTTGGGAGTTTAATCCAGGGCCTTGCATGTATTTTGCGAGTGCTCTATTGCTAGGATGCACACCCAGTTCATTTTTTGAGTCAGTGTCTCGCTAATTTACACAGGCTTCCTCTGGCTTCAAGCTCAGAATACTTGTGCCTCTGCCTCCTGAGTTGCTGGGATTACAGGTATATACTCTTCAGAGGTTTTAATTTCTTTTCCTTTACTTTGTTTATTGATTCATTGTTCCATGTTATAAGGAAGAATTATTTTTTGAATGATTATTAAGAGTCATGCACTACATGCATCATGTCAAACTTAACACTCATAACAAGGTTGGAAAAGGTGGATTTGTTAACTCTTCACAGCTTATGCAAACAGATTTGTCAAGTTTAAGAACTTGCCCAAGAACAAAGCTCTTAAATTTCAACATGAAGAACTGGAATTTAGATTTTAATTAGTAAAATCATAGGAATTGAAGTCCAGGTTTCTAGTCTTGGTAACTCATATTCTTGCAATAACAATGATAATAATGAAATAACAATAAATATGATTAAATTTATCATGTTTTGAGCAGTTTACATAACTTAACAATGCTATGAGGTAGATACTATTTCTATATTCATTTGAAGTGTGGAAAAATAAAAGTACAGGAAGAGCAAAGAATTTGCTCAAGCTAGGCACTGTGGCCTGTACCCCCATCAACCTGAAAGGCTGAGGTGGCAGAATTGTAAGTTCCAGGCCAGAGGCATCCTGAATAATTTAGTGAGAACCTGTGTGAAAATAAAAGAAAAAAGTGAGGCTCTGCTAGGGGCACAGCAAATTGGTAGACCACTTATCTAGTATTTAAGAGGTCCTGGGTTCAACACCCTAGTACTGCAAAGAAATTTAAGAAAGAAAAAGAAAAAGAAAGAAAGAAGGAAGGAAAGAAAGAGAGAAAAAGGGGGGAGAAAGGGAGGGAGAGAGAGAGAGAGAGAGAGAAGGAAGGAAGGAAGGAAGGAAGGAAGGAAGGAAGGAAAGAAAGAAAGAAAGACAGAAAAAAAGAAAAGAGAAAAGAAAAGAGAAAAAAGAACAGAAGAAAAAAGATCTTGCTCAAGATCCCAGAGTAAGCCATAAAGCCAAGAATCAAACCCAGGTCAAACTTTATGAATCCACGACTTTTAAATATTATGGTCCACTGTAAGTCAATGCCTACTATAAGTCAGTGGGGGCTGGGATTTAGCTCAGTTGGTAGAGCACTGCTCTGCAGTATCTGAGGTCCTGTGTTCGATTCCCAGCACCACAAAAATGGGAGAAGGTTGTGGCAATCCACTCCCCAGGCAATACCAAAACAATCAGCCATGGAAAACCTATAAGGGTCGGTATGAGTCAGACACATGACTTGAGGGCACCTAACAACAATAAGTCAATGATTTTCCTCATCCTTTAAGTTAGGGCAATGTTTCAAAATCACATATTTACTACCAGCATACTGGGGAGATCTTAGGAGTGAAACCCCGTCCTGAGAATGCATACTCTGGGGCATATATTCTAAGCATCACAGGCTGTGTCCCATTCATCTTTATCATTTCTGCTAACCCAATTTAACAGCTTTCTTCCTGGTTTTAATTCTGTGCACTTGTGTATGAGGCCACTGGATACAGTAACTGATTTGAATATCCAACAACATTCACTCCAAAGTGTGTGTGTGTGTGTGTGTGTGTGTGTGTGTGTGTGTGTAAAAGAAAAAACAGCCTGGCCAACAATGCCCTTTCAAGAGACACTGGGGGTGGGGAAAGAGTGCTTTTCAGCCACCCTCTATTACCCCACCTTTCCTAAACATGTACCGTGTTATACCTGGGGGTTGAAGCCAGGGCTTTGCACGTGTGCATACTTTTCAAGTGCTCTACCACCTGGCTGCACCCTCTAGCCTATTTTTAGTTTTTGTTTTGAAACAGAGTCTCGCTAAATTACTTAGGCTGTCTTTGGCCTCAAATTTGTGATCCTCCTAGCTCTGCCTCACAAGTTACTGGAATTATAGGCATGTTACTGGAATTACAGGAATTCCAACAAGCCAGGCTTTAGGAGGATTTTTTTAATGAAAGGTAAAAATTTCTTTTTGAGTCTCTATATTTAATGGCATCTTCTGGGGTAAAAAAAAAATTATATTTTTATGTGTAAGGTTAGAATGCTATCTAAAATCTAGAATTCTAAAGAGCCTGACATTATGCTTTCACAGATTATGAAAGTGTTTTTCCCCCAGATTATCACAAATTGCTTCCACTTTTCTAAATAAAAGGAAACTATTGAGGAAGAAGAGCAATATTTTTATTCAAAACAATTTTTTCTGCTGTGAAGTTACTTGGTGCCCCGTGAGAAAACAGCTGTTACGATCTTATTTCCAGTATGCATATAAGATCAGTTTTTAAATTAATTTATGATTGATGCAGCCTTTGTTTTATTTTATGGCTACCACCAAAAGATGAATTACAAATTAATAGAGAATTGTTAATTTCAACTCAATCAATAGCATCTTTAATAAATGAGGATTGCCCATAAACAGTGAATAAACCATTATGGTAAACATTAATAACTTACACTAAACTCAGTAAGACCAATATATAAGATAAGTATTAAAAATTTATTATAAATACCTAGGAATAAACTTAGACTCACCTTAGGTTGGAGTTATATCTGTTGGCTCCAATCAATATGATAATGGGAGCTATTTTCAAGGACTTAGGAGCCTTCTTATGTCAGAGACTAGAGAGTAAATTTAATGGACACTTCCCTGATATTTGGACTGTCTCATCTCTATCGCTTTCACATGAATTTTCAATTCAATTTCAACTTCAAATGGGAGCTCCCACAAATCCAAACACCTTGTTATAGCAGCAGAAAATGAATTATGAGGATAACAATATTTCATCAAGCTCAGAACTCAGCTGGGTTACATCCATAGCAGTAAAACTGTGTAAATAAATTACTAAGTCATGGTGAAATTGATGACTTGCATCTCATGTTTGATAACTGGAATGACTAGTTAAGAGAGAGACAGAAAAGAAAAGTCATTCTTTGGCCTGCCACAATTTTATTCTTATTTTCAATTCCAAATAAATATTGGAGGAAAAGTCTAGCCTTATATACTTAAATAATTGTTGTTGTTAGGTGCCGTTGAGTCGGTATCTGACTCATAGAGACCCTCTGTACCACAGGGGAAACACTATTGTCAGTGCTTCTCTGTTGTTCATAGGGTTTTCAATGGCATATTGATTTTTGGGAGGGGTTTGCCAGGTCCTTCTCCCAAGCCTACAGCTTCTGGTGTTCCCAGGTGGGCTCCCATCCAGGTACTAACTAGGCCTGACCCTGCTTATCTTCTGAGATATGATGGGATCGGATGCCACAGGGCTATGGCTGCAGGCACTTGAATAATTAAGTTACTATTAAGTTTTATAAATGTGTGTGTGTGTGTGTTTAGACATTTTGTTATACTAAGATTTTCCTACTCAAAGATTTTAAGGAAAACATGGAGTGATAGTAATAACATTGTATTATAATGAAGACATAATTTTCAGTTGAATGTCAATAAAACCTTTAAAATTTATATACATCAGTTTTAGCAAACAAAATAACAATCATGTTAAGCTCTTTGACACTTCCCATACATATTAAATACTACTTAATACACCTAAATTTGAAATTTTGCAATTTTAAATTTTGAGAAATTTCAAAAATGGCCACTGCCCCAATGAATAGCTGCAAAGCAATAAAAAATTGAAATACAAATAAAGTAGCAAAATCTTTCCCAAAGAATTACTTGAAATGAAGTATTTCTGACCCCTGATCTGAGAGTCAGACAGATGGATAAAGAGAATTACTGCTAGAAATGATCAAATACTTTACAAAAATAACATTTCTTAAAAAGCAGCTCAAGAAGATAAAATCAAATATTATAATGTCATATGCAAAGATCTGGAGACAGAAAACCAAAAGGGAAGAACATGCTCTGTGTTTCTCAAGCTTAAGGAATTGAAGAAAAAATTCAAGCCTCGAGTGACACTAGTGAAGGACTGTACAAGGAAAATATTAAACAACACAGGAAATATCAAGAGAAGATGGGAGGAATACACAGAGTCATTACACAAAAAAGAACTGATGGATGACCAACCATTTTAAGAGTTTGCATATGATCAGGAACCTATGGTATTGAAGGATGGACAAAGTGGAAGCTGCCTTGGAGGAGTTTGTAAAACACAAGGCTCTGGAAATTGATGGACTACTGAGAGAGCTGTTTCAACAAACAGATGCAACCTTGGGGGTGCTCACTAGTTTATGTCAAGAAATTTGGAAAACAGCTATCTGGCCAACTGAATAGAAGAGATCCATATTTGTTCCTTTTCCCAAGAAAGGGGATCAAACCAAATGTGGAAACTATGGAATGATATAATTAATATCATACACAAGCAAAATTTTACTAAAGATCATTCAAAAGTACCAGCAGCAGTATATAGACAGGGAACTGCCAGAAAATCAAGCCGGATTCAGAAGAGGGTATGGAACCACAGACAGAATTGCTGATGTCAGATGGATGTTGGCTGAAAGCAGACAATACCAAAAAGGCATCTATGTTTTATTGACTGTGCAAAGGCATTTGACTGTGAGATTCATAACAAATTATGGATAACACTGAGAATAATGGGAATACCAGGGCACTTAATTGTACTCATGAGGAATCTGTACATGGACCAAGAGGGAGTCCTTTGAACAGAACAAGGAAACCCTACTTCCTTTAAAGTCAAGAAATGTGTGCATATGGATTGCATCCTTTCACTGTATCTCTTCAATTTCTACGCTGAGCATATAATCCAAGAAGCTGGACTTTGTGAAGAAGAACACAGTATTGGAGGAAGACTTATTAACAACCTGCATTACGCAGTTGATACAACTCTGCGTGCTGAAAGTGAAGATGATGTTAAACATTTACTGATGAAGATGAAAGAACACAGCCTTCAGTATGGGTTGCCACTAAACATCACCAAAACAAAAATCCTTATGACTGGGTCAGTATGCAACTTCACAATAAATGGAGATAAGACTGAGGTTGTCCAAGATTTTGCTTTGCTTGGCTCTATAATCAACACCCATGGAAGCAGCAGTCAAGAAATCAAAAGACGCATTGCTCTAGGAAAAGCTGTGGCAAAAGATCTCTTTAGAGTATTGGAAAGTAAAGATGTCACATTGAAGATGAAGGTGTGCCTGACTCATGCCCTGGTTTTTTCAATTGCATCATATGGTTGTGAAAGCTGAATAAGAAGACAGGAGAAGAATTGATGTTTTGGAAATTATGGTGCTAGAAATGAATATTGAGTATGCCATAGACTGCCAAAAGAACCAACAGATTTGTCCTAGAAAAAGTGCAACCAGAGTGGTCTTTTGAAGCAAAAATGGCTGGATTGTGTCTTAAATATCTTGGACATGTAGTCAAGAGGGACCAATCTCTGGAGAAGAACATAATGTTTGGGAGAGTGGCTGGTCAATGAAAAAAAGGACAACTGTCAACTATGTGGATTGGCACTGCATCTGCAACAATAAGCCTAAACATTAATGTGCTTGGCACAGAATTGGGGAGTGTTTTGTTCTGTTGTACACAGGGTCACCATGAGTCCGACCTGACTTGGTGGCACCTAAAAACAACAAAGTAGAGGAGGATGGAAAAGAAAGAAAATGAAGAACTTGAAAATTAGTAGAAGGAGAAACACTATAGTAACCTATTGATCTTGATTGCCTGCTGTTGCCTAAGAGGTAGAATATTTGGGTCTCCAAAATATGTTCTACATCCAGAAACCAGGATGGGCACTATTTAGTGTGTACTAAATGCCCCATTCACTTGCTATCAGACAGCCTTTTCAAAGTTTCCCCTACTAGAGTCAAATACCACGAAAGGCTTTACCAAACATTTTTTCTTGAGGCTACAAGGGAAGCTGGCCTGCGCAGGTGGAAAGTTTGAGAAGAAAACTGAGCTCTGAAGTCTGAGGAAGGATGTCCTCTCCTAGGCAGAAGAGAGGGAAACACAAGTGGAAGCTGAGAGAGAGCATGGGAGAAAATGAGGCAAGGACAGCAATTCTGGCAAAGCCCCTTCTCTGAACTGGGAGGCATGTTTTCAAATTTCATGAAAGGCTATAGGGAGGTTGTGGCTAGGATTCCAGATCTTGGGCAGCCAGCTACTCAGGCTGGACTTTGTTGCCTTTAAGTTTGAGGAAAAACTTCTATGCCAGCATCTGATGATTTCCATTGACTTTTCCTCAAACCACCTTTATACTTGTTATTTAGAGGGTTTTTCTACTATACTATGATTACATTTTCTTCCTTCTGGACATACTTTATTTAGAATGGATCAGCAATTTTGTTGATGCTTTAACTTTCAGATATTCCTTTAAAATATACAGATGGGCTGATCCTTCTCTACTTACTTTCTATTGCGCTTTTTCTATCCTTTTAAGTCATTTCATTGGGAACCTGTCATGGTGCTGAGAGAAAAAGAGTAGATAGAAAAGGGCTTAAATATTTTTGCTAATTTTATTATCTTTAACCAGAAAAGCAGCTTGTTTTGATGGTTTGGAAATGGATTCTCTTCTAATACATACTTTTATTCCTCTCAAAGTTTTAGGTAGAAGCTGAAAGGAAAGATAGGTAGTGTTTTAGGAGTTGGGGAGCTGGTTCTATTTTGCTTTTGGATGTAATAATAAAAGATAATATTTATTGAGACTGGGATTTAGCTCAGTTGGTAGAACACTGCTCTGCAGTCTCTGAGGTCCCGAATTTGATTCCCAGCACTGTAAAAATGGGAGAAGGACGTGGCAACCCACTCCCAAGGCAATCTCGAAACAATCTGCCATTGAAAACCCTATGAGGGTCCCTATGAGTCAGACACGACTCAAGGGCACCTAACAACAACAACAACAATATTTATTGGGTCAGATAATAGGTGTCAGACATCTTTTCCAGCTGTATGCCTGTACTAATGTAATTTTACAATGATGTAAAGTAAGTACTATTACTGTCCCAGTGTTATAGCTGGGACAGTCTCCCAAGGAATTATGAAGTCCATTTATTACCTGTTCTTATACAGTAGGAAGCTCTGACCAAATCTTTCACTATTAAAAATAAATTAACATATAAATCTTTGATTACATTCTGTTCACTTGAATGTTAAGTTAAAATAAAAACAACAGAAAACTCTTTACCACCAGCCTTCCACTCTGTGTTTCAGAGATACTCCATGCTTTCAGAATCCTTTGGCCTTGCACTGTACAAGAACTAAACTTACAATTTCACTATGCCGCATATCCTTATGCTTAGAGCAGAGAAGGCAAGACCAAAGATCTCTTTCATAGAGTATGTAATATTTCCACTCTCAAAATAAAATTTCTTATTTGGAAGGACTATCCTTTCTTTAATTTCTCATGGGTTTGGAATCCAACAGTTTTCCTCCTTCTTGAAATCACTGAGTAGAAATGGTCATCCTCTGTCAAACCTCTTTTCCTATATAATAATAACATGTGCTTACTGTATAATTTAATAGTATCTTTCTGCATGTGCCTGTGCTTGTATTTTTTTCCTTCCTGGGTGTTTATTGCCAAGGTACTCAGTTAGAAAGGAAAAAATTTCCTGGGAGTATCTCAGATGGGATTCAGACATTAGAGTCAAATCCCTGAACATCCTTTTGAAGTTCCAGACTGGCTCCAAAGTGAGTCTCTATGGATTTATTCTCCGCAGTCTGTCAAATGCCATAGTTCTTCCAGCTATGACCTTTCTAATGCATGTTGGCAAGTCTTTCCTATCGCATGGCTGATATTATTGCTATATTGCTTTGCCATCAATTGCTGTGACTGAAAGTCTTCATCTTAAATCATCCTTTGAAGTCTTATCGATACCTGCAGGATTTTTTTTTTTTTGCTATCATAAAGAACATATTTTCAGAACCCTTTAGGTGACAATGGTGTTGATAATCACATTGATAGAGTCCTATTTTACAAAGATGATGCCTTTTAAAGTTCTTACATAATTCAGAGCTCACATATTCCCAAGGAAACCCTTATAAAAGCTGGCCTGGTTTTGTTCTTCTCTGTTTACATGGTGCTTCCACATGGCCATAGCCTCAAGACAGCCAGTTGACCACTTAAAATGGAAACAACACCATTCTGAGGAATTTCTTGAAAAATGCAGATCCTGGGGTAGGGACGGAGCTCAAGTAGAGTACTTGCCTAGCATGCATGAGGCCCTGAGTTCTATTCCAAGCATCACAAAAATAAATGACTAAATAAATAAATAAATATGCAGATTCTCATTATTTCAATTATAAAAGTATAGTGAGAGTTTGTTTTCATCTTATATAATTTCAAATTTCATAATACAAATTAAGACAAAATAAAACCATAACCTATGTTATTCTGCCATAAAATGTTTACAATGATATACATGTCTGCATAAAATTATATTTAATTACTTGTTGTACTTACCACCATTGAGAATGAATTTGTGAGGAAAGGAAAGATGCTTTCATCTAACATAATATCTGGAATGTAGCTGAGACTGAACAAATATTGAAATATTGAAACAAATACTGAAAAAAAGAATGTATATAGTTATACTGTTCTGCTAAATTATAATCTTAAAATATGATCTCCCTAAACCTAGAATTATATTTTTATATTTCATTTATTTTAAACTCTTTATAGGCTTTTCTCTTTCTTTTTTTGTTGTGAGGGTTGGTTATTTGTTTATGTATTCATTTATTTTTGCATTTCTAATGCTTCACAAAGCCTGCAGCCGAACCACGGTGGTGTCTGATCCCATCAGATCTCAGAAGCTGAGGAGGGTTGGGTCTGGTTAGTACTTGGATAGGAGACCACCTGGGAACACTTAGTGCTACAAGCTTAGGAGAAGGACTCAGCAAGCCACTCCCTAAAAACAATGAGCCATTGAAAACCCTATGAATAGCAGAGAAGCACTGACAATAGTGTTTCACCTGTTGTACATAGGGTCATTATGAGTTGCACACTGACTCCACAGCACCTAACCACAAAAATGCTTCACTGAGAACATGTTACTTATATCCCTAGTATTGTTGACTCCACATGGAATGAGAGCGAGGCAAAGAACGAGCATAGGTGCAGATATAACTTGATTTACTACATGAATAAAATGTCAGTTTCCTGAACACAGGGGGATTACCTGCTCTAGTTTTGCACCATGCAGGCTAAGCCTAGCAGGGGAGGCTGGAGACCTACTAACTCTCATTTCACACACCAAGTGCCAGCTACTGCACTAGGCACAACATCTGCTTTACTCCCCCCAACAGCACCCTGGGACACTTTCTAGTAATACTACACATGTTACATGTAGAGAACACAGACATTTTGAGATGTTAATCCCATGTTCACAGCTAGTAAGTAACAGCTCAGACTCAAACTAAGCTGGTCTGACTTCCTCTGTCCTTAATCACTCTCCTCTCTTGCTTTACAAGATGCAATTTCACAAAGAAATGATTGTGATGGGAGAGAAATAAAAACATCTTTTTTTGAGTAATCAATATTACTGTGATGAGATAGTCTGAATGATTAAAAACACAAAAGGACAGAATAACTATTTTCAAATCCCTGAAGGGCTACCATGAAGTAAAACTTAGCTTAGATTTTTCTATACAACATCAACTATTAGATACTAGGATTAAAAATGGAAGTTTTAGGGTGAGCAATTCAATCTCCATATAAGAGAAACACTAGTTATACCTGTGCCAAACAGATCACAAGCTGTTTTTGGCAGGCACAGAGTCTTCCCATGGAGGAATGACAATTGCTTGCAAAGATGACTGAGAAAAAAAGACTTGTAGATGCACATCTGAACTGAATGGCCCTCATGTCCCTTTACAACTAAAGATTTCATCATCCTATCATTAACCAGAAGCTAATAGAGCAAGGAGAAGAAAGGGGAAAGAAAGATTTACAGATTGCCTAGTTATACATACTGTACATGCATCATCTCAGTTAATGCTCACCAAGAGGTTAATGAAGTCCATGGGGTCCACAGCATCATCTCCTTCTTATATATAAGAAGGAACTGAAATAATATCACCTGGTTCCAGACAAAAAAACCTCTGAAGCTTAAAGTATATAAATAATATGACCACAACTATACAGCTGTATAACAACAAAGCCATGACTGAACCCCTGTAAGCAAACATTCTGAGCAGAAAACAAAAACAACAAAACAAACAAGCCTACAAAAACCACCTGTAGATGTAAAACAGCTAGAAGAGAGATAGGAATGATAGGAATAACAAGTGTAAGGTCAAAGGAGGTAAGCAGAAGTCAGCACCCGAAGCAATCCTGGGCTGAGGATACACCATGCACAGAGTATCACACTGAAGAAGGACAGCAGTCAATGGAAGTAGAAGGATAAGAGAGACAGATACAGGTGTAAACACATCATGAAATCCTGCCAGGAGAGCTTCAGATTTGTTTTAAGGACTTAGAGTTATTGCTTGAAATATATTAGTTTAGGCTGGACTTAGAGAAATTAAGTGCCTTTAAAGAGATTAGAGCTGAGGTGGGAGGATCTCTGGAGACAGATTAATATATTTCCAAGCTATTAAATTTACTATGTGTTGGTCCAAAACAACATCGTGAGCAGTGTCCAAATAATGTGGTCTAAGCTGATTTCCTATGGGCAACTTAGAATCCTGGGTGGACATTTTGATACAATCATCTTCTCAATGAATGTATTCTAGGTGCTGAAAATTCATCATTGGAAAAAAAGACATAAATTGCTGGGCTTATGGATCTTGCATTTGAAGGGTGGAGGAGATCAAAAATAATATATAAATAAATCCTGAAGCATAGTGAGAAGAGTGTATGGAAAAACAAAATCAAGCATGACAAATGGGTTAGTAGCCTGGGAGGGAGCATGACAACTTTAAATCTAGCTGCTCAGGAGGCATTTAGGCAAAGCCTGGCAGCAGGCGGAGGAGCAAGGAGTGCAGATATACAAGGACAGAGTGTCCTCTACACAGACAAAAGCTGAAGCAAACACTGTATGGAAGGAAATGTGGGATTATGATCCAAGAACAGTGAGGTGCGGAAGGGAGGAAGAGAGACAGATCCAGAGAGGAATCATGTAGGAGCTCATGCATCTTTATAAAGCCACTAGCATCTACTCTGCATGCAGGGAGAGTCACTATAAAGTACTGAGTGTAGGAGTGATCATGAGTTCATTTACATTCTAAAGTTACAAATAGACACCCAAAGTCCCCTAACATGCTCATGAGAAATGGATAGTTTGCTACAGGTGGCATACAGAGACAAGGAAAATGATTCCTGGTATATATTACATTGGAGAAATGTGCTGAAATGTCCTTCAGAGAGCTCATCTTCACATGCCCTAAAGGACATCATCTCTATATTAGTGGCTTCAACCTTCTACAGTCTTCCTGACACAGCTGGCAAAACTCTTTTCTACAGCTCCTAGCTCTTGCTCTCAGTTGAAATACTTCTCTCGACCAAATAAATGCACTTTAACTCTAGAGCAAACTTCTATTTTTCCTTATGCATGTTCTTTGTAAGGCTCCATCTCCCACTCAACCCAAACTTACAAAAATGTTCACCCAAGAAAACTACTTCCTTGGGCATGATTTTGCTACCAAGAAAAGAGAATTGTTACCTCTATGTTGCCTATTGGAAGAACAGAATTTGCATCAGGTTTTTTGAGACATAGAAATTGGTGTCTTGCTGAAAGTAGCTCCTTAGCATATGAACTATAATTCATTTGCATTCACATCACATTTCAGTAAAGGATGTTATTTTGGAAAGTAGTAAGTGTCCACCAAACACTGAACACAAAGTGAATGAATGAAGATTTTATTTCTACTCCCAGACCTAAGACCACAAACAGGCTTCCACCAGGAAAGGGTTAGGAGACTTTTGCTATGGTACAAAGGTGGTACCACCAGCAGAATAACAACTCTCAAAAAGTCTACATTGTAACAGAACATCCTTCATAGATTTGATGACTACAATGCCTACGTTACAAGACATGTCCAGTCTTAATTCAAGATGGGCAATAGGTGGACACTAGAAAGCCCCATTATACTCATTTACTCCAAAAATACAACCAAAGCCTTGGATCATTGCTACTCAAAACTCAGTACCCCTGCCAGCAACATCAGCCTTACTCAGAGTTAGAAATGCAGAATCTCTAACTCCACTACAGGTCTATTGAATCATAATCTGATTTTAAGATCCCTAGGTGGTTTATGTAAACATTAAAATCACAGCAGTAGTGACTTACAGCAATAAGTCTAAAACTTTGCACATTAGAATTACCTACAAACGGGTTTTTTGGTTTTTGTTTTGTTTTTGCAGTAATGGGGGTTGAACCCAGGGCCTCGCACTTGCATGCTTTGCAAATGCTGGACCACTGAGCTGTACCCCCAACCCCCCTTTTATTTTTTTACTTTTTGAGATAGAGTCTCACTAAGTTACACAGACTGCCTCTGGTCTCAAACTTGCAATACTCTTGCCTCCACCTACCAAGCCACTGAGATTACAGGTGTGCGCCTCCACTCCCAGCTACGTAGAAAAGTTTTCTTAAAAATATCCTTGCTACAGGACATATCCCACATCACATACCTCAGTTATCAGCACTGTAAAAAAACAACGGCTGATTCCAAGATATAGACAACTTTGAAGTTTAGTAACTTAAAGATAATTATATATTCATTGAAAAGAAAATTGCTCCAAACTTTCGTTACTATCTACTATTTAGCTTTTCCTGATAACCTAGATACTAAAAATCTCAGTATATCCTGTTATATAGTTAATGCTCAAATCTCAAATTCTGACAATAGTCATTTTATTTTGCAACACGTCCATAATGGACAAGAGGTCAGATAAGTCCAAAAAGAATGCTGCATCTCTCCACTAGAAATAACATGGATTTTTGGTTTTAAATACTATTTATAGTTCAGCATTGCATTTCAGTTGAATTATTTCCTCTCTCTTATTTTTCAAATCATTACTCAATAAGAAAGATAAGGAACATTACCTATGCTCAACATTTACAGGCATGATTGTTATAAATGTTTTGCAAGTTAGCTTCAGGAGCTAAAAAGACTTCTCTATGTCAGGTGATACTTTTGTTGAATCAACAAGATTGACTGGTCTCATAGTCTACATTTAGTGAGTCAATCATTTGCATTACACAATGGATAACAGTAAAAGACATTTGCCTATCATTTGCATTACACAATGGATAACAGTAAAAGACATTTGCCTATTATTCATTGGAATGATGTTCTGAGATACTAAGAACAAAGAAAACCATCTCTCTATGGAACCAGAGTCAATTTTCCAAAATGTAACACATCCATTAAGAGAGAGAGAGAAAAAAAAAAAGAATGTCAAACACAAAACAAATTGGCAAAGTTGATTTAAACATCTCTTTAAAATTAAGTTTACATATTTAAAAAAAGATAAAAAGAATAAGCACATCATTTTATGAGACATAAATGTCTTCTGATTTTTTCACTACTTCAAATCTCTCTTTTTCTCTTTAGGACATCTTCAGCACTTTTGGTTAGGAGCAGCAGAAAATGATACCAAACTGGCTTCAACAGAAAACAAGATGAATTTATTGGTGCACATAACTAAACTATCCAGGATCATTTGGCTTCAGGTGCTATTGGATTTACCGCTTCAAATTATGCCAGAATTGGTACTCCCCTATATGAGGGCTCTGTTTTTATTCTGTGCTGCCTTAATTTTTAGTTATATTTGTACCACATGATGAATCAGTGTTCAATAAACTCTCAGTATATATCCCATTGTCTTATCTTCTTTCAATTCCTCATCTGTGAATTAGAGTCCATGGCCAAGGAGATGATTCTGGCAACATCTGAGTTCTGTGCTCATCCTGGGGACTCAGAGAAGACCAGTCTAAATTATACTACATGAATTGAGAAGAGGTGAAGGTGACATTTCCCCATAATTAACAAATTGATGTCAGAAAAGAGAATATGGATCCTGGAGAAGCAAAAATATTACTCTTAAAGGGATCATACATCATTTGCCTTTAACACTGATGATGCTCAATATAAAAAATTACCTTTGAGAAGGTCCAAGAGCAAGGAGCTTATAGAATATTCTATTTATCATTCAAGTGGACATGTTGTATCAATTCCAGCTTAAAAAAGACAGTATCTGATGTCCCCAACCATGAATCTTTGAAACATCATAATCCAGAAAGAGGAAATGTCAGGGGCCAAGGAAAGTGGGAGAGCCAGCACACTGAGATGGGAAATCTTATGGACTGTTTTCCTTATTTTGTTGTGTTGCTGTTGCCATCTCTTTTGAGTGTAGCCCTGGGCTAATATATGCTCTCTCCTCTATTCATTTGTCATTGATATAAAAATGGTTACACTTGGGGTTTTTGAGTGACGTGAACAAGGAAAATCAACTTTCTATGGACTGATATTCTAATTTCCAAAATGCAGTATATCCAGGAAAACTTAACAGATCTTGCTCTTTAATGCCAGTTCCTAGAGATCCAGGGTGCATTCCAAGAAAGCAGTCACATGACTAAGACAGAAATCCTATCCCCTCTGCATGCTTACATTTCATTTTTTAAAAAGACAAGAAAAGTGGGGTAAGGTTTGCCATACCGTATTATAGAAACAAGACTGGTGAAATAAATAGTTAAGAACTACTTGATACTTTTATGGAAAAACTATAACTTTCAACAAGTTATGAATGTTCAGAGTAGTATAGTAGATAAGTGTCTAAATACATTGTTTTTCTTTTGCCCACCTCACTTCAAGAATTAGAATTCTAACTCTATACAGACTGGTCATCTTGGCAACCTAGAAGATTCGCCGTGTCATATTATTTTAAAACAGGAGCCACAGTTGCTTTAAAGTAGGGCTTCTGAACCTCAGCCTTAACATTATGAGTCAGCTAGCTGGTTATACATTATGCTATGATTAGCCCCAT
>VMDO01030172.1:0-21648 GCA_007922755.1 Pedetes capensis | reverse complement strand
TTGCATATGAAGAGGAACCAATGGTGTTGAAGGATGAAGTGGAAGCTGCCTTGAAAGAACTGGCAAAACACAAGGCTCCAGGAATTGATGGGATACCAATAGAGATGTTTCAACAAACAGATGCAGCACTGGAGGTGTTAACATGTTTATGCCAACAGATTTGGAAAACTGCTACTTGGCCAACTGACTGGAAGAGATCTATATTGTGCCTATTCCCAAAAAAGGGGATCCAACTGAATGTGCAAACTATTGGACAATATCATTAGTATCACACACAAGCAAAATTCTACTAAAAATCATTTAGAAGCGCCTGCAGCGGTATATAGATAGGGAATGACCCAAAATTCAAGTGGGATTCAGAAGAGGGCAGGAACCAGGGACATCATTGCTGATGTCAGGTGGATATTAGCTGAAAGCAGAGAATATCAAAAAGATGTCTATCTATGTTTTATTGACTACGCAAAAGCATTTGATTGTGTGGATCATAACAAATTATGGATAACACTTCGGAAAATGGAAGTACCAGAACATCTAATTGTGCTCATGAGAAATCTGTATGTGAACCAGGAGGCAGTTTTTTGAATAAAACAAGGAAACACTGAGTGGTTTAAAGTTGAGAAAAGTGTGTGTCAGGGCTGTATACTTTCAGCCTATCTCTTCAATTTATACGCTGAGCAAATAATCCAAGAAGCTGGACTTTATGAGGAGGAATGTGGCATCAAGATTGGAGGAAGACTCATTAACAACCTGTGTTATGCAGATGACAGCACTCTGCTTGCTGAAAGTGAAGAGGATTTAAAACATTTACTGATGAAGATCAAAGATGATAGCCTTCAATATGGGTTATGATTAAACATCAACGAAACAAAAATCCTTATAACTGCATTAGCACGCAACTTCACAATAAATGGAGAAAAGATTGAGATTGTCCAAGATTTTGCTTTGCTTGGCTCTATAATCAACACCTGTGGAAGCAGCAGTCAAGAAATCCAAAGACGCATTGCTCTAGGAAAAGCTGTGGCAAAAGATCTCTTTAGAGTATTGAAATGCAAAGATGTCACTTTGAAGACAAAGGTGCATCTGACTGGTGCCATGGTATTTTCAGTGGCATCATATGGTTGTGAAAGCGGGACATTGAACAACAGAGACAGAAAAAGAATTGATGCTTTTGAATTGTGGTGCTGGAGACGTCTATTGAACATACCATGGACTGCCAAAAGAGCCAACAAATCTGTCCTAGAAGTGCAACCAGAGTGCTCCTTGGAAGCAAGAATGGCCAGACTGTGTCTTACATATTTCAGACATGTATTCAGGAGAGATCAATCCCTGGAGAAGGACATCACGTTTGGGAGAGTGGCAGGTCAACGCAAAAGAGCAAAACCCTCCATGAGATGGATTGACACAGTGTCTGCAACAATGGGCTTAAACATAAATAAGATCATTTGCCTGGCACAGAATTGGCAAGTGTTTCGATCTGCTGTACATAGGGTTGCTATGAGTCGGACTCAACTCGAAGGCACCTAACAACAACAACAACAACAACAACATACTTTAATACAAAACTGCTTCACTCAGAATCGATTCTTCACTTTCAAAAATACTATTGCTTTCATATTTCTTGTTAATTCTGGATTTCAAATAATGCTGACACTTCTTGTTGTTATGTTCCATCAAGTCGGTGTCCCACTTATAGCGACCCTATGTACAACAGATGAAACATTATTGTTAGTGCTTCTCTGCTATTCTTGCTGTTTGAGTGGCTGTTTTTTGGGAGTGAGCTGCTGGATCCTTCTCCCAAGTCTACAGCACCTGGTGTTCCCAGGTGGTCTCCTATCGAAGGACTAACCAGACCCAACCCTGCTGAGCTTCAGAGTTCTGATGGAATCAGACACTACAGTGGTACACCTGCAGGCTATGCTGATGATTAGGCTACCAAAATATCTTTTAGATTACTAATGAGTTCATTGAACTCCCATTCACTTTTTAATACTTAATTTACTTTGTGCCATTATATATCTTACTATTTCAGATGAAATTCTAAAAGGATTATTTTCTGGTAGATGGTACTTTGCCATGTGTGTCTCCAATTAACTATTTTAAAAATCTGACTGCATATTCTTTGCATGTAGCAGTTGGTACCTCTCACCATGCATAGGATCAAATTGCACTCTCAGAAAATGTGGGCTATTTTAAATATGATAGTTGTCCTTATTCTTATTAATAGAACTATAGCATAAAAACTGTTTTTGAGTTTGAATTTTGGGAACAAATGTACTTGGAATGAGGCCATTAGCATTTCTTCATTT
Source organism: Pedetes capensis (assembly GCA_007922755.1). Lineage (NCBI taxonomy): Eukaryota > Metazoa > Chordata > Mammalia > Rodentia > Pedetidae > Pedetes > Pedetes capensis. The sequence goes on along the minus strand of VMDO01030172.1, from coordinate 19,342 downwards.
CTCACATACCACCCAAGGTTTTTCTTCCTTTGAGGTAACTCTATCATTTCATGCCTTGTATCTCTACTTCTTATATCCCAATCCTAGCCTTTACCATGCCAAGCCTGGAATCTTACCCTTGACTTGTGTATTCTGATCTATTCTAAAACTGCCATAGAATTACGATTCATAAAACACTTATGTATAAAACACTCTGTATTCAACTTGTCAATGACTTATCATTAGTCCTAGAAAAAAAATTAAATTGAAACAAACACCTGATGGATCTTGAATTCAAGCCTTCCCCAGTACTACGTGCCTAAACAATCTACTTTTGTGTCAACCTTTGACTCTTTGCATGCCAAACTCACCCCTAGCAGCTTATTTTCTTTCCCATCTCCATATTCCAACTATGTAAATTGTGTGCTTCAGACAGCGGCTCAGGTTCCCTTTTCTCCACAAAGCCTTCTGTAAGGGCACTCAGCCTTACTGTCCTAACCTCTAGTGGTATTTATTGTCCTGCCCTTAGATAGACAGGTAAGAGGCTGGCTTGGAAAGGAACCTGGTGATGACTGCTGCTGCCCCTCTTCTAAAGTTGAAGAAAACAGAACAAAAAATTAGGAACTTGTACCTTTGGATCCCACTCAATGTTTTTTCCTCTAATTGCCCTCATTATTAATGTATTTCTGAGAAGATAGTGTCTATATCTGGAAAAAATCTAATACATGATGTTTTACACCCCTGTTTATTTTCCTAATTAAATTTCAGATTTGGTTTTAATTTCATATAACTAATGTTTTTAGATTATTATCTGCCATGACATTTGAGTATAAGCATGTAAGTGCATAATTTCCTAAGTTAGTTAATACCTACCATAGAATAAATCATAAGACTTGCTGTAGGTAAACTTCAAACATGATATCAATTTAGTTTTTTCCCAGATTGGTATTGCCATGGAACTTGGCATAGTGACAAACTTTACTTCAAATTGGACTCTTTAATCAGTGACAATCCTAAGAAGGGACAGAGAACTTCTCTTTGTATGACTACTACCCTGAGAGTTGAAATAGGGCACCAAGCTTAAATATACCACAATTTTGTTTTCCTTTTCTGTCAAAGCACACTGGGCAGAAATTCTGTGAGGAGCAAATGAAGGATGACCTGACATGCATGACATGTATTTAATCCAGCAAATTAGTGACTCAGCCTAAGAAGCAGTTGCAGCTCAGTGAAATTGGTACTAGGTTTTCCTGGGAAACCTAGGAAGAGAACTGTTTAATGTATATTATTAAGCTTACCTTGTATATGTGTATGGTATGCATAGGTTAGAAGGCTTCATTTATGAAGAATATATATTTTAAATCATGTAAACATGTGAGTTTCAGAAGAACTGGTCTTAATGAATTGGTATCTCCCTTCTATCTAAAACAAGTATTTAATTTCAGAAAAATATACAAGGGGTAATCAAAATATGGTAAATATTTAAATTAAAAAATTATTACAGTAAAAGACATTGTCATTAATCACTTTCAATTATTTTTTGAATTTAAACATTCACCATTTTTGATTACCCCTCATATTTTAACTACTTGTTTAATCCTGCAAAAAAAATTAGAATGCTTTTCTTCACATCTTACATGACATTTGCTTCTTTTTCTTTTCTTTTCTTTTCTTTCTTTCTTTTTTTGTTATTAGTTTCCTTATTGCTTTCTAATATGTTCTTCATTATGGTAAGGGGATATTAAATTTTAAAGATTGTTTATGTAAAAATGTTTAGAATCTATGACTAAAGCTCTAGTATATCTCAATTTTTTACTTTATATTTTCAGTATGCTCTTCATCAAAATGCTTCATTGTAAGCAATTACCAATTCCATTCAAGAAACTGCAAAATATTAAGTCATTTCCTTCCTTCTTCAAGCTGACAATGATGTAACATGACAGCAAATGGCAGCACAAGATATATAGCTGTGAGTTACCTCACAAACCCTTCCCTGTCCCTATTTGTCTGCAGTGCAATTGTCTCATAGCTGGCTATGAGTATTAAGTGAAATAACAGAGAACAGGGCTTAGCAGATGACAGGTATTTCATAAATGTCAGCTCTCCCTGGGCACAGTTGTAGATCACTGTTTAACAATCCACATTTCTTATGAAAGGTAATGCACAGAAATGATTTTCTAATTGAGAAATAGCAGTTAAATGCACTTCACCCCATGGGAAGTTGAGAGACCTATTCTTGATCAAAATCAGCCTAAATTATGAAGCTACACTGTGGCTATCTATGTTTTTAATGTTTAGACAAATAAGTATTATGAGGGAAAATTCAGTTTTGTTCATTTCACATATCCTTTTGGGGGAAACAAATCTCTACAAGCTTCCCAAAAGCAATAGAATTCGCTTATTCTATTTTATATTTATATCAAAAGGAAAATCAAGAAAAGATTGAATTTTTTATTAGATGATCATAAAGTATGGGAGAAGGACCTGGCAATCCACTCCCAAGGCAATCCCGAAACAGTCAGCCATTGAAAACCCTATGAGGGTCGCTATGAGTCAGATGCCAGCTCGACGGCACCTAACAATAACAATATAACATTTGCCTGCAGCCGTAGCACTGCGGCACCTGATCTTGTCAGATCTCAGAAGCTAAGCAGGGTTGGGCCTGGTTGGTACTTGGATGGGAGACAGCCTGGCAACACCAGATACTGCAGGCTTGGGAGAAAAACCTGGCAATCCACTCCAAAAAAATCAAGGTGTCATTGAAAACCCTGTGAATAACAGAGAATCACTGACAATAGTGTTTCTCCTGTTGTACGTAGGGTTGCTATGAGTTGGATATTGACTCCATGGCACCTAACAACAACAATATAACATTTAATTTGAATGCCTAAAAATACCAAAATTTTGTGGTGATTTTGTTTTAACTTATGGTGCACCCTTAGCTCCACAATCTTGCTGAAATACCAACTGCTTTTTACCAAGTCTATGTACCTGAAATCCACATTTTAAAAAAGCACTAATTGTATGCTATTAAGTTAATTATAAATGTTACAACCAAATCCAGTACTTGCCTTTATTACCTTCTTTAATCTAAACCAAAGTCATTCCATATGAGTCTTCCCGGCTCTGAGAAGGTATCCAGAGTGCTCCTCTGTCTCCCAGAGTCCTCCCACATATCACTCACCAGACCTCCCCATTAACTGTGAACTCTAAGGCCAGGATAATCTGATTCTCATTGCCTTCCACTGAGCCACAACTCAGATCTTTTCAGGTGAATTTTCTTCTTCAAGTGATTCTTTGAAGGAGAGCAATGTTATAATTCACGTTGTTGTGTACATGCATGTATTTTCCTCACTGTGACCGGAACTTTCCATGTACTTTAATGAGAGGGTGATTGTTAACACACACAAATTGCAACTCAGTAAAATTTCGAATAGTTTAATAGAGTGAAGTGACTTGAGTAGAAAGCTTGGTAGAAGCTATTCAGGGGTCATCCAGATGTATTTAGACAGTTGTAAACTTTGGCTCTGGGATTAACTGTCTTCTGTTCATTCTGTTCATAGCTTCTCCCCTTCTTTGACTTGTCAACTAAGATGTTCTTTAAATGTTCCAACATTTATTCCACAGCAGCTTCCATGAGCACAGTGTCAAAGAGGCTGGGTTTTTGATGTGTTTTAGGTACGTACGTATGTAGGATAGGAGAAGTCATTGTGGTTGGGTCATTAAAACCTCCACTGGTGAGTAAAGAATAGATCTTAAATAACATCAGTTTTAAATGAACTATTGTTATTTGTTTCTGTCCAGTTCTCAACTTTGTTCCTTCATATATAGTGTTGCCTTATACCCATTGATTAAACCTTGCCATGGATAGTTGACTCACTGTGCATCAGTACTGATCTGTGAGAGAGATGAGCTTACCTTCCTGCTGACCGCATTACCTCCAAGCACAAGGGATGAAAGAGAAGGATAGAAAAGAAACTTCTAATTGGGTGCTGCAAATATGTTGGGTTAGCTTTTGTGTGTAGTTGCCAGCAAAATGAGTCCCCTTGAGGTCTCCTGTCTGCCATGAGCATTGGGAAGCCCAGGGAGAGGAGACTATAGAGTCAGATCTAGGGAGAGGCTCTTGGTAATAGAGTACTCTGAATTGCTTCTGTCTTCCAACTCCTTATGGATGTCATGAAGACAAGACCAAAAACTAAATAGTTATGTTTGTTATTTATTGCATGGAAAACCTTTATTAAATCTTATCAGTCTTATAAAGGAAAGCAGAGCAATTTAAAAATTTAAATTTAAGGGGAAAATGTTTTTAGACAGAATGTTTTAAAGTTGGTTTGAAATTCCAAGATTTCTAGTATCTGAATAGCTGTTGCAGATGGCAGTATTGAGATTCTCAAAGTACTGAGCACAATGAAAAATGTAAAAATATCTTGATTTAAGATTTGCAAATGTGAAAGCACTGAAATATAAAACATTCTAAAAATGAGCACAAACAGCTTCAATCTGTGTCTCATTCATTTGTCATTCTTTTTCCCTGAGGCATCTTAAAAGATAAACACGTCTTTACTTTTTATAACCAAATTCAAAATTTGCAATGAAGAAAGAATATTGACAAAAACACAGTGCAATCAATCAAGGACATAACCACTCTGTAACAATACTAGGTATTATTAATTGAAGGTGATTTCATTATCTGTTTAAAAAGTCTAAGTGTAGAGGAAAAGTAAATGTCGAATATATTTTTGAGACAAATGGAATCATTTAAATGAGCCCTTGGCAGAGTCAATAGCTGTTCCATTAATGATTACATTGTTTTATATTCCTTTCACTGTTTCCTGAAAGAAAAAGCTTACCTTTATTTAGGTTTTTTTTTTTTGTCGTCTTTTTTATAAGGTGAAAAATTTTAATCTGTGAGTAAACATCATATGCCATCTATGCTTGTTAGCTGGGATCATTGCTTTTGGCAGGAATAATACTGATAAATATTAAACATAGTATAACAGATGCTTTTCTTAATATTATATAAATATTAACTCATTTAATATACCATTTTTTATCATAGTGTTAGAACTTTATTCCAAAATATAATGCTATTGATAATGCCATTTGTTAGGAAACTGGCAAAATCCCTACGGTCCTTTACCTACAGTTCTCCATAGACACATACCTCATTTTACTTTATCAATGGTATTTGAAAAATACAGGGGAAGATATCCAGAAAGAACTATATTCATGTAACTTTAGCACATGTTAATATATTAAATGGAATAATGTAGGTAGGTAAAGTTCCTTACACATTGTACCTATGCAGGTGTTTAATATTTGATATTATTTACTGTTAATATCACCAATTTATAACACTTTATATAAAAGTGTTATATCAAATATTTTTATATCAAGAAGCAGTATGCAAGAAAAAATGTTCAGTGAACTGAACACTTTTAATCCAAACACTTTACACGATAGACTGGCAACACGGAGCAAGATAATGCAGATGCTTTTTCTACTCATGTATATTTATTATAGTTGGGAAGAGAAGGAGAAAACCAATGTGAAATGCTTACTATGTATAAAATGTTAACCATTTTACATATACCACTTTCATTGAGTTCTGCATCAATCCTCTAAGGAAGTTCTTTTTGATTATCCTCATTTTACAGAAAAATAAATAACAAAACATAGACTTAGATTATGTAACTGATGAAGGTTACACAGCTAGAGAATGGTAGAGTTAGTCTCCAAACTGAAACCATCTGTCTCAAAACTTTCAGACATATTCTCAATAGGATACAATATTTATAGTCACCAAATGTTTTTTTAATCCCTTCTCTGGCTAGTTTCTGTATTTGGTATGAGGAGTAAAGTTGCTAGCTGGAGACACTACCATGGGGATGATTTCAGTGTAATGTGAGAAAGATTATAATAATATCATAGAATATAAGATATCATGGGATCCCAGAGCAATGACAGGTTAAAGGGACACATTTAAACTTAATAGGCAACTGAGAGAAAATATTTGGTACAGTCCATCCTGCCCCTGTATAGTCAGGCATCTTTGTTTTCCTTTTTATTATAATATTTTTATAAATTGAACGAAATAATGGTTTTCATTATGACATTTTCATGCAAGTATACTATATATTCTGCTCATATTTACCTCCATTACCCTATCTTATCTCCTGTACTCTTCCCACTGTCCATCCTCTTTCCAAATAGTCCCCCTTCTATTTTCATATCTTCTTTTAAAATCTACATTCTGTACATAAGAGAAAACATGGCTTATTTTGCTTAATAGAATGATATCCAGTTCCATCCATTTTCCTTCAAATAAAATAATTTTGATCCTCCTTATGACTAAATAATACTCCATTGTGTGTGTATGTATGTATGTATGTATATATATATATATATATGTATATATATATATATATATATATATATATATATATATATATATATATATCATATTTTCAGTGTCTGTTCATTTGTTGATGGACACCTAAGCTGATTCCATAACTTGGCTATTGTGAATGATACTGCAATAAGTATGGAGGGGCAAGTGTCTATTGTATGCTGACTTTCATTACTTTGACTATATACGTTGGGGTGATATAGCAGGGTTCTATGGTAGTTCTATTTTTAGTTTTTTGATGAACTTCCATAGTGGTATACATAATTTACATTCTCACCAACAGAGCATAAAGGTTATTTTTTCTCTGCATCCTCTTCAGTGTTCATTGTTTTTTGTTTCCTTGATGGTAACCATTCTGACTCAGGTAACATAATTTCAGTGTATTTTTGATTTTTATTTCCTTGATGGATAAAGATGGTGAACATTTTGGGGGGGATTTGTACTTCTTCATTTGAGAACTCTCTATTGAATTAATTTGCCCATTTGTTGATTGGATTATTTTTTATTGTTTAATATTTGAGTTCTTTATATATTCATGATATTAATCCCCTGTCATATGAATAGCTGAAAGATTTTCTCCCATTCTATTGGCTGTCTCTTCACTCTGCTAATTGTTTCCTTTGCTGTGGAAGAAGCTTTTCACCACCCTTATTCAATATAGTGCTTGAATTCTTAGCCACAGCAAAAATGAAAGAGAAAGAAATAAAAAGGTTAAAAATAGAAATAAGTCAAATTATCTCTATTTGTAGATAATATCCTATACTTAAAAAAAGCTTAAAGACTCTATGAGAAAACTCTTAGTCTTACTTTCAACAAATTACCAGAATATAAAATCAATGTGGAAGAATCAGTACCAATAAGAAACATCCTGAGAAAGAAATTAGGAAAATAATCCTATTCACAGCAGACCCCCTGAAAAATAAAATACTTGAGAATAAATCTAATGAAGGATATGGAAGACCTCTACAGTGAAGACTGTAAAACACTGAAAAAAGAAATTGAAGAAGACGCTAGAAAATGGAAAGAACTCTCATATTCATGGATTGGAAATATTGGGATAATGACTATGTTACTGAAAGTGACCTATAGATTCAATGCAGTCTGCATCAAAATTCCAATGCCATTCTTCACAGAAATAAAAAAAATCCTAAAATTTATATGGAAGCACAAAAAGATACCTAATAGCCAAAGCAATCCTTAGCAAAAAGTGTAATACTGGAGGTATCCCAATAGCTGGCATTAAATTATACCTCAGAGCCATAGTAACAAAAACAGCATGGTGCTGGCACAAAAACAGACACATAGACCAATGGAGCATAAATGAGGTCCCAGAAAGAAGCTCACACAGCTACAGCCATCTAATTCTCAACAAAGATGATTAAAGCATGTGTTGGAGAAAAGGCAGCCACTTCAACAAATGGTGCTGGGAAAACAAGATATCCATGTGTAGAAGACTGAAACTAGATCCCTATGTCTTACCCTGTGAATAAAAGAAAATCAACTCAAAATCGATCAAAGCTGGGTGTGGGCATGCATACTTGAAATCCCAGTGACTCAGAAGGTGGAAATGGGAGAATCACAAGTTCAAGGCTAGAGGCAGCCTCTGTAACTTAGTGAGACTCTGTCTCAAGATAAAAAATAAAAAAGAGGCTGGGGGTACAGCTCAGTGGTAGAGAGCTTACAAAGCATATACAAGGTCCTGAGTTCAAATCCTAAGTACCACACACACACACACACACAAAATGGATCAAAGACCTTAATGTGAGACCTAAAACTTTGAAACTACTATAGGAAAACATAGAGGAAACACTTCAAGAGGTAGACATAGCCAATGACTCTCTCAATAAGACCTTAGTAGCTCTGGAAATAATAGCAAGAATTGACAAATGGGATTTTATCAAATTAAAAAACGCATGTAGCAAAGGAAATAATTGTTGTCATGTTCTTTCTCGGGTTTCTTTCTGTCTGCATTATGGATGGAGGTGAAGTGGTGGGGGGTGCCCTGACACTACAACCAGTGACAAGGCTGTGGCCAGAGAACAGAGAACAGAGCATCACACACCGGATTAAAGAACAGGGGTTTATTCACAAAGGAGGGGGAAGGAATGGAGCATTAGGGAGAGGGGAAAGGGGAGTTGGAGAAGGGAAGCACTGAGCTGCTGTCTTTGCCTCTGGGGCAGAGCCTCCTGGGTGTCATTGATCTTCCAGCTCACAGGCTTAGCCACTTCGGAGGCCCTGCGCTTGACTCTTGGAAGCTTGCCTCTCAGAGTCTTGCCTCAGGAAGCAGTCAGTCCCTGCAGGATATCCAGCATTGTAGAGGTGGCAGGCAGGTTGAAGTAGGGTGAAGGCTTGTCAGAGGAAGGCTGAAGGCTAAGCTAGGCAGACAAGTAAAAGAGCCTTGGGTTGTTAAGGAACCACAGGAACCCAGTGAGCTTCTCTTGCATGGTGTTCAGAAAGGCTGTTGAACGTTGAGCTCTGGAGTTTATGTGCCCTATAGCCAGCCAATCAGGGCAACAGGGTTGGATCACAAATGGCCAATAGGGCACCAGGGGTCCTTTAGATGCTACCATACCTTGGGTGCCATCTTGGCTCACTCGATGGAAGGGGGGAAGAGTGAGATACCTGGATGTATGGCAAAGGTGACCAGTTGCCATCTTGCCCCATAGGATTCAATGGGAGCAAGTAACCTGGATGTTGGGTAAGGGTCACTCGGCTTGGAGGAGAGGAATCGGTTCTCCAAGTGGGCTAGATGGGCTCCTGGGACTGGCTATGTTTGGGGTACTCTCTATCCCCTGGGAATCCCAACAATTATCGGAGTGAAGAGATAACCTATAGAATGGGAGAAAATCTTTGCCAGCTATTCATCTTTTTCTTACATTGGTTACAGATTATGGTTCTAGTTTCTTCTGTCAAAAGTTATGAACCTTTGCAGTGGTGAGACCAAAATAAGGCAATATGCTATTTTTTTTAATTGGAAGCCTAATATTCTTGCATGTTGTTCATAGAAATACTTCTGAAAAGCCATTATTATGCTTTCCTTTTCACGGAAGAAAGTTTATCACATTAGAAGAGGAGATAACCACAATAATAATGACCAACATTTGTTAACTCTTAACTCTTCATTGTGGGTTGAGTACTATTCTACCTGTTTTACATCCAAAATTGGAGTTAATTTTCATTAGACCCAGTGAGATGAGCACATTATCCATACTTGAGAAAAGAAATCAAGGCATAAACATAGTAATTTGCTCAAGGTAGCATGTTGTTGTTAGGTGCCATCGAGTAAGTTCCCACTCATAGCCACCCTAGTTACAACAGAACCGAAACACTCCCTGACTCTGTGCCAGTCACACAATCATTTTTATGTTTAAGTCCATTATTCCAGACACTGTAAATCCATCCAGCTGAGGGTTTTCATTTTCTTTTTTTTTTTTCTTTTTTTTTTGTTGTTGACCTGTCACTCTCCCAAACACAATGTCCTTCTCCAGGGATTAGTCACTCCTTACAATATGTTCAAAATATGTAAGAGGCAGTCTAGCCATCCTTGCTTCCAAGGAACACTCTTGTTGCACTTTCTCTAAGACAGATCTATTGGATCGTTCTGCAGTCCATGGTATATACAATATTCATCTCCAGCACCATAATTCAAATGCATTAATTCTTCTCCTGTCTCTTTTATTCAATGTCCAGCTTTCATAACCATATGATGTGACTGAAAATACCATGACGTGAGTCAGCCACACCTTGTCTTCAGTGTGACATCTTTATTTCTCAATACTTTAAAGAGGTGTTTTGCAACAGCTTTTCCCAATGCAATGCATCTTTTGATTTCTTGAATGCTGCTTTGGCAGGTGTTAATTGCAGAACCAAGTAAAACAAAATGTTGAACAACATCAATCTCTTCTCCATTTATCATGAAGTTACCTACTGACTGAGTTGTAAGGATTTTTTGTTTTGTTGATGTTCAGTTGCAATCCATACTGAAAGCTGTGTTCTTTGGTCTTAATCAGTAAAAGTTTCAAATCATCTTCACTTTCATCAAGCAGAGTTGTGTCATCTGCATAACACAGGTTGTTAATCAGTCTTCCTCCAACCGTGATGTTTTTCTTCAAGTCCAGTTTCTCAGATTATTTACTCAGCATAAAGATTGAAGCAGTATGATGCAAAGATACAGCCCTGACACACACCTTTGTTGATTTTAAACCAGGCATTGTTTCCTTGTTCTGTTTGAACAACTGCCTACTGGTCCATGTACAGATTCCTCATGAATACAATTGAGTGTTCTCATATTCGCAATTTTTCTCAGTTTTATCCACAATTTGTTATGACTCACACAGTCAAATGCTTCTGCATGGTCAATAAAACATAGATAGACATCTTTCTGGTATTCTCTGCTTTTGGCTAATATCGTTCTGACATTAGCAATGATGTCTCTGGTTCCACACCGCCCTCCACTGAATCCATTTGACTTTCTGGCAGTTCCCTGTCTATAAACTGCCGCAGTCACTTTTGAATGATCTTTAGCAAAGTTTTGCTCGCTTGTGACATTAATGATATCATTTGATAGTTTCCACATGTGGTTGGAGACCCTTTCCTGAGCACAGGCACAAATATGGATCTCTTCCTGTCAGTTGGCCAGGTACCTGTTTTCCAAATCTCTTGGCATAAACATGTGAGCACCTCCAGTGCTGCACCTGTTTGTTGAAACATCTCTATTGGTTCTGGTATCAGTTCCTGGAACCTTATATTTCACCAGATCCTTCAAGGCAGCCTGGACATAGTGGATTAAAAAGGAGCCAGCCTGATTCAGTCAAAAGTCTATATTACCTCCTGTATAAGGTTCTATTCTAATGGGGTCTGGGTTCATGGAGAACTATAAGAAAAGGACCCTGGTGATTTTGCCAGTTTACTAATGGAGAACATCACCAATAGTTTATGTTGTCATTAGCACATCTTATAACAGTTTAGAGTCTAGAACCAACTTTAGTTTGCAGTCCAGTTCTATTGCTTATTTGCTTCATAACCATCAACAAACTTAAAATTCTCTGTTCTTCAGAATCTTCTCGCATAAAATAAGGATACATTGTAATAAGACCTTCTTCATAGAGTTGCTTATAAGGATTAAAACATCTATTAATAAAAAGCCCCTAGAAAAATACTTTGTTGTTGTTGTTAAGTGCTGTCGAGTCAGGTCTGACTCATTGCTACCCTATGTACAAGAGAATGAAACACTCCCTGACAATGTACCATGCCCAGTACCATGTCAGTGCTTCTTTGCTATTCCTAGGGTTTTTGATGGCCAATTTTTTTGGGAGTGGGTTCCCAAACCTACAGCACCTAACACTCCCAGGTGGCCTCCAATCTACATAAATAACTGGTCCCAACTTTGCTTAGCTTTCAAGATCAGACAGGATTGAATACCAGGGTGGTATGCAAATGTTAAAAATGATAGCTGTTATTGTTATTGCTATTATCATTAATCCTTTCTAGAAGAAAAAATGGAAATGAATATATGATAAGGCATAATACATGGAATTTATAGCATTTTACTTTTGTCACCATCAGGATATTAACTAATGAGAATACATTCACTGAGGTTAATTTTTTGTTTTTTTTCTTTTTTCCTGTTACTGGGGGCCTGAACCCAGGGCTTCGCACATACTTTGAAAGAGCTCATACTGATGAGCTGCACCCCAGTACATTTATTATTTTTTAAACTGAAACCATGTCTTGCTAAGATACATAGGCTGCCTCTGGCCTCCAACCTCTGATCCTCCTGCCTCCACCTCCTAAGTTGGTTGGAGTACAAGTGTACACTACTGCACCTGGCTCCAGAGGTTAAGTGTTAAGGAATGAAATTCATCTCACAGATACAAAAGTATAATATGAAAATATTTCATCCTTATATCTATTTTTAACCGGGATTCACTTTGCTTGAAATTAAAGTAATCTTCATTTTATTTCTTTCCCCTGATCTAAAACTCAGTGACCAAAAAAGAGACATGAACTCCATATTCAAAGTCAAAAAGTAAACTTTATTTCCACATGTATTCTAGTGTCAAGTTAAAATTTTCAGTGTATTGGGGAAAAATATTATCAAAATTATCTAACACAAACTGGCTTCCCATACTTTTATTTGTTAATTACCAATGATGTTTGAAATAAATCAATATCAGTTAAGATGTTATTACCTAAGGGGAGGAAATTAATGACAAAATGTAAATATTAGGCTCTCTCATATTCCTGCCATTGTTTATCTGTTGATAAGGTAAACTACTCTACTACAAACAAATTAAACGTTCCTTACTCTATTCTTTCTCTTTTTGCACTTGGATATAGAAACCATTTTCCAGGGAGAGAGAAAGTATGCTTCCAAGGGAGTGAGGGAGAAGTAATTAATGCATGTAGGTGTCCATGTGTATACTGACAGAGAAAAAGAAACAGAAAGACAGAGCTAGAGAGAGAGAAGCATAATGTAGAAATATTGCATCCTGGGCTTAGGTACTATAGCAACCAAGTAAAACTATTTAAAATATCAGTGAAACTGCCCATTAAAAGATTTGTTCATGCCATGTAATGAGGTGAGGACCTATGGAACCAGAAACAAAATTATTGGTAGAACAATAAAATGGAGTTTGAAATAACTTACTACCACGAAATGTTTTATGGATATCTGCCCAGAGAATATATTTAAAGTATATTAAATTTCTCCATAAAACATTTACATTACACTCTGGGTCTTATGAGTTCAAACTGCAACACTAGTTTTAATTGTACAATTTTACATACAAAAATCTAATGTCCTTATAAAATTTAGTTTAAATTCCCCTGTTTCCTCTAACCACCTTTGGTGTAGTATATGACTTTTATCATCCTTATTAATTTTTTGTGACAATCCTTGTCAGAGCAGGGAAAATGTTCTTGTGGAAGCTCAACAAACCATAGAGAAATATTATTTGATATTCTCTAGGGAATAAACTCCAGAAAAGGTTCAGTATGCAGGGAATGAAAAACAGTTCTCTATTTGATTACTGATAAAAATTTAGATGCCCAGGTAGCTGAGGTTGTGTGGGATAGCAATGTTATGTGCAGTGTCTGTAGTAATTGGGAGAGTCACATTAGGTATGTCCTGTTTCAGAGGCTAAAGTGTATACATTTTTACATATATATTTAATTTTTTAAAACTTGAAAGTTGTGCTAGAGATATCAATGTTGGAGGAGAGCCATATAATTGAATGACTTTCTCCCAAGTTAAAAAAAAAAAACTAATCACTCTCTTTAAAAAATTTTGAAATAGTATGCTCTTGGGCTGGGATTTAGCTCAGTGGGTAGAGCACTGTGCTGCAGTCTCTGAGGCCCTGAGTTCAATTCCCAGCACCGCAAAAATGGGAGAAGGGCCTGGCAATCCACTCCCAAGGCAATCCCGAAGCACTCAGCCATTGAAAACCCTATGAGGGTCGCTATGAGTCGGATACCGACTTGACGGCACCTAACAACAACAACAACAACAACAACAACATGCTCTTAACAATAAAGCAAAGGAATTAGAAAAATCTCAAGTCATAATTGTGGAATAGTGGTAGTCAGAAAGATAAAAGATTCCAGAAATCACTGTGTTGTGTCTCCTGCTTCCCCATCCATCCACCCCACAATCACAACTACTACTTTCATCAAATCAATATAGGGAATACATTCCTGGCAATAGCATGGGTACAACCACATTCCAACTGTGATTTGACACCAACTTATTTGGTGAGGAGGTATCATAGGCTACTCCTGCAATCTCCACAATTTCCAAAAGCCAGAAAGAACTAGAACACCAGCATTTTCTTTTGTTATGGTTTTATTTTTCCAGCTTAATGGTTAGGTGGGAAGGAAAGGTTGAATGTGCACAGTCACAGAAAGCAAATTCTTTCCTGCAATTAATATAGATTTAGTAGGATGAAAGAGAAAGAAAATAAGTTAGACACGTTCCTCTAAAGATCAAATGGCCCTTGAGAAGTACAAAGAATTCCAGTTGCAATGTCTCTGCTCCATCAGACTGAAGACATATAGCCAAGACTTAAAAGTTATTGCTTACCTTCTTCTTATGAGATTGGCAACAATTCAGAAGTTTTGAACTTTCCAGTATTGGAAATGGTTTGGGCAAACTTTAAATATCATACACTGTTGGTGAGAAGGTGAATTATTGCAATCATTTTGGAAAATTGCTTTGTAATATCTATCAATATTTAAAATACATGTAGTCCATGACCTAGAATTCTTTTAGGAATGTTACCTGCAGTCCTGCTGGAAAAAAACTATATGAGCCAGGAATTTTCTTTAGGATTACATGAAACAGCAAAATACTAGAAACAACTCTAATAATCCTCAACAAAGAATTGACTCACTTATGTACGTTCAATGGAATACTGTATATCAACTAAAAATAATAAAATATATTTAAGTTATATGAAAAGACTTCCATGCTATGCTATTAAGTGAAAAAATGCATAATTGTATGCATACAGTGGTAAGTAAAATAAAAGACTTCATACATATATTTTCTTCTGGAATAATTTCCAAGAAAACATGATTTCTTTATTTTTATTTTTATTTTTATTTATTTATTTATTTTTTGCAGTACGGGGGGGTTTGAACCCAGGGCCTGTACTTGCATGCTTTGCAAGTGCTGGACCATTGAGCTGCCACCTCCAGCTCCCCCCCCCTTTTTTTTTTTTTTGAGAGGGAGTCTCACCAAATTACACAGACTGCCTCTAGTCTCAAACTCGCAATCCTCCTGTCTCTGCTGCTTGAGCCACTGGGATTACAGGCATGCCATGCTCAGCAAAAACATGATTTCTATTGGGAAGATTGATGATTGGGACAGGGCTAAAAAAATAACTTCTGCTTTCCATTTTATACATTTTTGCTTTGTTTGAAAATTTTACTAAAGCACCAGTATTGTTTTTGTTTCCTAGTACGAAGTAAACATGACCAAATAAAAGACCAGTTGCTAGCTCAAACTCAACATGCTGAAAAGAGTACCCATATTGACTCAGCCTGCAGTGGTAGCCCTGTGGCATCCGATCCTGTCAGATCTTGGAAGCTAAGCAGGTTCAGGCCTGGTTAGTACCTGGATGGGAGACCACCTGGGAACACCAAAAGCTGTAGGCTTTGGAGAAGGACCTGGCAAGCCCCTCCCAAAAATCAATCTGCCACTGAAAACCCTATGAACAGCAGAGAAGCACTGACAATAGTGTTTCCCCTGTTGTACAGAGGGTCGCTGAGTCAGATACCAACTCGACGGCACCTAACAACAACAACAATATTGACTCCAATCCAGCTCAATAATTTGTTACCGAAATTGGATGATAGAACCACCATTCTCCCTAGAACCAAACCTAAAATTAATTATCTATTCAAATTCCAAATAAAAAGACATTCTATATGCAGAAACATAGGGGAAAATAAAAATTTTAGTTAAGTTAAAAACACATAAATTGCCCAAAAAAGTCCTATGTCTTTAAAAATATATAGATGATGAATAAGTTAGATAGATGCTAGATTGATTGACTGATTTACACCATATATACCAATTTTTTATCTTGATTTTTTTCCATTCATTTAACAATGTATCATGAATAAGCCAACAAATATTATACTACATATCAGAATACTATTGTGAATATCCTTATAGTTATTTGTTGGGTTAGTGAATGGTTTCCTAACTAAAACAAACTCACTGCATATGAGCATGGATGCATTCAACAGTGGAAGTTGTAGAAAATGTTGTTCTTTTGTTGTTGTTGTTGTTAGGTGCCATTGAGTCGATGTCTCACTCTTATCAACCCTATGTACAACAGGCAAACAGCATTGTTAGTGCTTCTCTGCTGTTCACAGGGTTTTCAGTGGCTGATTGTTTTTTGGGAGTGTGTTGTCAGTTCCTTCTCCCAAGCCTACACCACTTGGTATTCACAGGCAGTCTCCTATCCAAGTACTAACCAGGCCTAACCCTGCTTACTTTCCAAGATCTGATGGGATAGGACACCACAGTGGTACAGCTACAGGCATTAGAAGCTGGGTGGTACCAATTATTTGGGAACTGTTGAAGAGAGAGTGATACATCTATTATTTCAAGTAAGAGAAAACTAGAAAATATTTAATGCTAATTTTTTCTGTATAGTTTACCAAAAATGAGAGGTACATCCTAAAGAAGACTATATGAAGGGATAGAAAAAATAGGATAAGGTAGGGCTTGAAATAGACTGAAATGTGGCCAAGAAGAATTATGTCAGGTGTAGCATAATTTTGTAGAGCTTGAACATTTCCTATGCAAAAATGTCTTCTTCAACTGATGCCTCATACTCACTCATGAGATGGCCATCCTGTTAAGATATTATGCTACCTATCACTTAGGGGAACATGTTAAGCTATTATTAATTGTTTAGGCCTTAACATAAAAGCATTTGTCAAATATATGTAACAACTACATGTATATGTGTACACACACACACACACACACACGCATGCACACACACACACATATAGATGGTCCCTGACTTACAATGATTTGACTTTGGATGTCTCAACTTTACCGTGGTATGAAAGCAGTAGGCATTCAGTAGACACTGTTCTTCAAATTTTGAATTTTCATATTTTCCTGGGCTAGTAATATGCAGTTATACAGTCTTATGGTTTTGTGCAGTGCTAGTGAGCTGTAGCTGCTAGTCAGCCACACAATCCCTAGGGTACACAACCCGTACTCTACAGTGTGCCTTACAAAGATATTAGTTTTTGCAGTTTAGGCGTATTCCATGCATTTTTGATTTATGATGGGTTTATCAGGACATAATTCCATTATAAGTTGAAAAGCATCTGTGTGTGTGTGTATGGATGTGTGTATGTGCATTTTAAGGGAGGATTCAGAAAGATGTCTGAGCCTTCCCATTCTGGGCCTAAAGTGAGTACCTTCATGAGTCAGAGCAAGATATCCCTGGTTGTAGATATGTCACAAGGAGGAGCCCTAACAATATGTACAGATATCAACATTTATAGAAGCTTTATTTATAATTTGAGAATTAAATGGCATAACATAACATATACACTAGTATTTTTTAGTGAGTGAGTGGCAAATCTAACCTAGCCTAAAAACTCTGGTGTCAATTGATTATATCTTGTTCACCCATCTTTTTTGAAAAGCACTTATTTAAAAGGAGCAGCTAGACATCATTCCATGCCAATAGAAAATTTTAACATGCACTTAAAATATGAATCAAAATAGAAAGGGATGTTTAGATAGGATTTGTACTCAAAATATGAAAACTAGCTGATTAGTATTTATGTAGTTCAGGTTTTCATTTGCCTTTTGTATTTCATTTTGTTTACCAATTGTGCCCACAAAACTCAAGCAAAGGAAAAGATAAACTGTATTCATATTTAATAAATGAAAATAAAGCAGGGTTTAGCTCAGGAAATCTCGATACTCTGTGTGAGGCACTGGAACAAAATGTGAAAGATATAAGGATGAATCTAACATCATTCATGAAGTCAAGAATTTAACAATCCTTTAAAGGAGATAAGTTGTAAAGAATTTATTTTTAGTGTGATACTCAAAATAAGATGTACAATGTACTTTCTTACAAATATATTTCATATGGAGTTGTGCTCACAACAATCCAGAGGAAGCAGTGATTAACCCCTTAATGCCTAACGTCCTATTTATAGGACAGTAACAAATTCACTGATTATTATTTCTCTCTCAGAATTTATGTGACTAATGTGCATGGTGTCACACTGTGTCTCAATCTTATCTCCTGCCAGCTGTTTGCTATTATGTTTAGTCCAAAAGAAACTACAGTGCAATGAACATTTCCTTATAATGAATGAGTTATAAATAGGGTGCTATGTGTTAAAGGATTAATTGTCTAATACTATAGTGTGGGAGTCACTGCATAACAGAGCATAGAGGGACATGATCAACTGTGATGAATGGCTCTCTAAGGTAGTCTATTAAGGCAGGAGAAAAAACAAGCCCAAATGTTCAAAGATATAGGGCATAGATAGTGCTTTTAGAGGACATGAACATTTTGGTGTTGCTAAATTATAAAAAAACAAAAAAAATCAAAACAAAAACAAAACAAAAACCATGCATACACGCTCACACACACTTATTAAACACTTCTAGTCAGGTGCGGTGGTGCACGCCTGCAATCCTAGTGGCTTGGGGGGCGGAGACAGGAGGACCACAAGCCCAAGATCAGAGGCAGTCTATGCAACCCAGCAAGCCCCTGTCTCAAAAAGTAAAAAATATGGGCTGGGGGCACAGCACAGCTTTCCGCCCACTTGGGAGACCACTTGGGAGAACCAAATCCTCTTGTGGGTGGGATGATATTCAACCCCCCCCAGAGAGAATCTGTAGTAGGTCTGCCATGCACAGCAATTGCGCTAGAAACTGTTCTTATTGTGTCTAATTGTCCCGCAAGACTCTGCCAGAAAGGAGCACTCTGTCCGCGTGATGCTCAGCCTCCTCTGCAGACCTCACCTTTCTCCACAGTGCCTGCGGTGGGATGACTTAGTATCCCCTCTGGTGTGTCTGGGGTCCAGGCATATGTGTGCCCGTATGTCTGTGGAGATTGCGTCTGCATGACTGTCCCGCCACAACAGGAGAGAGGGAGCTGCGTTTCAGCTCTGGATGTGTACTGCTGGCACTGGTTTCCCACCGCCACAACAGGAGGGAGGGTGCGATTCTGTGCTGACTCACCAGAAAACTTGCAGTTTGTGTCCCGCGGGCAGGGTGACAGTGTGATGTCAAGGTTGCATGCTGTGTTGGGTCCGGCTCCCCTGGGTTTGTGGGCAAAGTCCCCTCCGAGTCTCCAGGATTCTATCCTGCCATTTTGTTCTGTGCTTTAGTCGCGCTCAGAACTTCACCGCTGGTGGTGAACTGCTCCGCCAGTTTCCGCCGAAAAGGAGCTC
>VMDO01030171.1:0-21646 GCA_007922755.1 Pedetes capensis | reverse complement strand
AATCAAAATAAAATAACTATGGTGTTAAAAAATGAAAAAAATTAAAAATATTGTTTAAGTATCTAAATGTCTAGTTTTGATGTGTATACTTACATTCATTGACTGAACCTTCTGTTTACTGTTGTTCTAGAAAACACTAAGTAGAAGATTAATGTTTGCCTGAATCATCTTTATAACCCCAATGAAAAGTGAGAAATACTTAGGATCTGAAAAGGTAAAAGTCAGAATTAAAAATAATATTGAAATGGAAAAGAAATTTTCAGATGCAAGCCAATTCCATTCTTTAGTAAGAGCATGGTAGTTCACTAAGAGGAAACAAGCAAATGTTAAATTGATAATGAGGACATCAGGCAAGGTAAGTTCTGGAACATCACAGAGATAAGGCACTTGGAAAAGACCAACCTTTAGAAAGCCAATGGGCTCCTATACTTTTCCAGTATGCCCCTGCATGTGTACATTTATAGCCCTATCAAATAATCCTATGCCACAATGCTGCCTGTACTCTAGAGAGAATCAAACTGTGGACCCAGCATGTCAAAACCTGAGGACTATTAGGAAATAATTTAGAACTTAAGTGTTCAAACTCTGTTCCTTAGAGCCTCAGGATTCAGGGACACTTGGGGTAAACCTGAAATTGAGGCTGAGCAAACATTCCCTTTTCCCTACTTGAACAATTGCTTTATGTATTAAGCTCCTACCAAAGAACTATAGTGTAATAATTAAGAATGTAGGGACTGTGGTCAGGCTGCCTCTGTCCAAGTACTGGCTTACCACTTAACCAATTATATGACTTTGGGCAAGTTACTGACTGCTCTATCTCTCAGTTTTTTATATCTGTATAATGGCCATCACAACATAATGGCCATAATAGCAATATCAACTCTTACAGTAAGGTTAGTGCCTGACGACATAATTGTTTGTTGTTTTTGCATGGCATCAAGTCAGTCAGACTCATAGTGACCATATGTACAACAAAATGAAGCACTATCCAACACTGTGCCATGTGCACAATCTTTTTATGTTTGAGCACAATGTTGCAGCCACTAAGTTTCTTCTCATTTTGAGTCGTTGCCATATCAACAAAAGGAGGTTCCAGGGGATTTACTTCATTCCCATCATTAAGGTCAACTCTACTTTGAGGAAACAACTCTGCCCCAGTCATTTCTTGAATGCCTTCCAGCCTAGGGTGCTCATTTTCTGGCACTATATTTGGCAGTGTTTCTCTGCCATCCATAAGGTTTTCAATGGTTAATTGTTTCAGGAGTGGGCTTCTGGATCCTTCTTCCTGTTCTGTCTTAGTCTGGAAGCTCAGCTGAAACCTTTCTACCATGGGTGGCCTTGCTGATATCTGAAATATCAGTGGCATAGCTTTCAGCATCACAGCAACACATAAGCCCCAACAACAGGACAAACTGACATACAACACATGGGGGCCACATAATTATCACATAGTAATAGCTATCAGAACAAAGTATTCTGGAAAAAATGCAGAAAGCGAACTTTTGGAACCATTAATTTTCAGGTTGTTAATAAAAATTAAGAGTTAATGAGTACAACTGTTTCTGTAAGTGGGAGCTAAAGGTCAATGCTGCTGACTATAGCCTGAGAAATTCCTCCCTTGGGGACCTCCACTCAGGTGTGGCTGGGATCTTTCCTTATACCACAGAAAAGAATTTCAGTACAAGTCAGTATGATGCAAAGTTGGGCTTTATTAAGCAAATGCTAAATCTAAGCACACGCTTAGATTTAGGTGGAGGCATTAAGAGAAAGAGAGAGAGCGCATGATCCCTAGGTACCTTAATAATAGCTGTATGTATGATTTTGTGGCTTTTGAAGTTATAGTGTTCAAAAGATATAGCTTACAACCAAGTTACAAAGGCAAAGGAAAGTTCCAAAATTAATTAAGCAAAATTATGAGCTATTTTATTTTATCTTAAATAATTTCCTTTTGTAAATGAAATTTTAAGATTGAGTTAAATTGTTCAGGTTTATGGATGAGAGAGAAGTGCTGATAAAGTTAAACTCAAAGGACATATGCATTTTGGCCTTATGCATGGTTCATTAGCTGTTTTAGTACTCTTGTTTGAGTTATCTCTCAGAAAATGAGTATTGTCTCTACATAGGCAATTACTGGGGCTGGTGTTTACCTCCACTGGTAGAAAGCTGCTTTTCGCTGTCTGATGCCCTGGATTTAATCACCAGCACCACAAAACAGATGAAGGACCTGGTAATCCACTCCCAAGGTAATCCTAAAACAATCACTGAAAACCCTAAGAGGGTGACTGTGAGTGGGCTCAGATTCAGTGGCACCTAAGAATAAGGCAATCATCATAGCAGTTTTGATTTTGTCACTTCTGTTGAAACTCTCGTCTCTCAGCCAATGGGAAACACAAGTTGGATCCTGGTGTGAGGGGCAGCTTTTTCATCCAATGTCCCCTTAATTTTCTCTATCTTTCTGTCCTGCCTGACAAGTTTATAAGGGCTCCTGTTCTATCTTTGTTATTTCTCTATTAAACAATATTATAATTGTTGTTGTTAGGTGTCATCAAATTAGGTCCTACTGATAGCAACTCTATGTACAACAGAATGAAAACACTCCCCGACTCTGTGCTAGGTACATGTTCTTATTTATCTTTAGGGCCATGCTGCACTGTGTCAATTCATCTCGTTGAAGATTTTCCTTTTTTTGTGTGTGTGACCTGCCACTCTCCCAAACGTGACATCTTTATCCAGATATTAGTCCTTCCTGACTACATGTTCAAAATACATAAGAGTCTGGACATCTTTGCTTCCATGGAGCACTCTGATAGCACTTCTTCTAGGATAGATCTGTTGGTTCTTTTGTCAGTCCATGATATATTCAATATTTGTCTCCAGCATCCTAATTCAAAAACATCAATTCTCCTGTCTCCTTTATTCAATGTACAGATTTCACAACCCTGTGATGTGATTGAAAATACCATGGCATGAGCCAGGCACACCTTCGTCTTCAATGTGACACCTTTACTTTTAAAGACTTTGAAGAAGTCTTTTGCAACAGCTTTTCCCAATTCAAGGCGTCTTTTGATTTCTCGACAGCTGCTTCCATGGGTGTTGATTGTAGATCCAAATAAAGCAAAATCTCGGGCAACCTCAATCTTTTGTCCATTTATCATGAAGTTGCTTACTGACACAGTAGTAAGGATTTTTATTTTGTTGATATCTGTAGTGAAGGCTGTATTTTTTTTATCTTCATCAGTAAATGTTTCAAATCCTCTTTACTTTCAGCAAATACAGTTGTGTCATCTTCATAATGCAGATTGTTAATGAGTCTTTCTCCAATCATGCCACATTCTTCTTCATAAATTCTTCTTCATAAATCCAATTCTTGGATTATTTGCTCAGAGTAAAAATTGAAGAGGTATGGTGAAAGGATATAGTCATGATGCACACCTTTCTCAACTTTAAACTAGGCAGCGTTTCCTTGTTCTGTTCGAACAACTGCTTTCTGGTCCAGGTACAGATTACTCATGAGTAAAGTAAGTGCTTTGGTATTCCCATTCTTCTCAGCATTGCCCATAATTTGTTATGATCCACACAGTCAAATGCCTTTGCATAGTCAATAAAACATATCTTTCTGGTATTCTCTGATTCTCATCAATATCCATCTGACAACAGCAATGATGTCCCTGGTTCTGTGCTCTCTTCTGAATCTACCTTGATTTTCTGGCAGTTTCCTGTCTGTATACTACTATAGTCACTTTTGAATCATATTTAGTAAAATTTTGCTTGCTTCTGATATTATTGGTATCATTTGATAGTCTTCAATTTGGTTGGATCCTTTTTCTTGGGAACAGGCACAAATATGGATCTCTTCCAGGCAGTTGACCAGGTAGTTGATTTCCAAATCTCTCAGCATAAACATGTTTGCACCACTAGTGCTATATCTGTTTATTCTTACATGTTGCTGAGATGCTGAAATCTATGCTACTAGTATCACAGATATAAATAAGCATGGTTACCTATGGTGGACAGAATTCAGCTGAGCTTCCAGAATAAGACAAGCTAGGAAGTACGACTTGGAAGTCCACTCATGAAACCCTTATCTATTGGAAACCCTATAAACAGCAGAGAAACACTATCAGATATAGTGCCAGCAAATGAGCCCCCAACATTGAAAGGCACTAAAAAGACTACTAAGGAAGAGTTTCCTACTCAAAATACAGTCTACCTTCATGACTGAAATGGAGTAAAGCACCAGGAACCTCCATTTGCTGATGTGGCACTATCCAAAATGAGAATGAACAACTGTAAATATCCATTAATAATTGGAATGTGGAATGTACATAGTATGAATCTAGGAAAATTAGGAATCATCAATAGGGAAATGGGGTGCATAAACATCAACATTCTAGGCATCTGTGAGTTCAAATGACTGTCATAGCCTATTTTGCATCAGACATATAACAATAACAACAATCATATGGTCTACTATGCTGGGAATGACAGCATAAGGAGAAATTGGGCACATTCACCATCAAAAAAGATATCTCAAGATCTGTCCTGAAGTACAATGATGTTAGTGATAGAATAATATCCATACACTTACAAGGAAGGCCAGTTATTGTGATTATTATTCAAATTCCACAACTAAGGCCATAAATGAAGATAGGGAAGATTTTTTACCAGTTCCTGCAATCTGAAATAGATCAAACATGCCATCAGGATGTACTGATAATCACTGGTGAATGGAATGCAAAATTGGAAACAAAAAAGAAGGCTCAGTAGTTGGAAAATATGGTCTTCTTAACAGAAACAATGCTGGAGTCACATGATAGAATTTTGTCAGACTAGTGACCTTTTCATTGCAAATACATTTTTTTTTAAGCAACATAAACAGTGACACTGCAACTCACCAGATGGGATATACAGGAACAACATTTACTACATTGAGGAAAGAGGTAATGGAAAAGCTCAACAATATCAAGTGTCAGAACAAATTCAGGTGCTGATTGTGGATCAAACTATCAACTGCTCATATGCAGGTTCTAACTGAAGAAAATTAGAACAAGTATACAAGAGCCAAGGTATGACCTTAAGTATATCCCACCTGAGTTCAGAGACCACCTCAAGAATAAGTTCAATGCATTAAACACAAATGATAAGAGACCAGAGGAGTTGTGGCATGACATAAAGATATCATTCAAAAAGGAAGCAAAAAGTTCTTAAAAAAGACAAGAAATAAAGAAAAGACCAAATTACATGTCAAAAGAGATGCTGGAACTTGCCCTTGAACATTAAGCAGCCAAAGTAAAAGGAAGAAATGATGAAGTTAAGAATGTAAACAGACTTCAAAAGGCAGCTCAGGAGATAAAAACAAATATAATGACATGTGCAAAGAGGTGGAGGCAGAAAACCAAAAGGGAAGAACATGCTTTGTGTTTCTCAAGCTGAAGGAAGTGAAGAAAAAATTCAAGCCTCGAGTAGCAGTAGTGACAGATTCTATAAGGAAAATGTTAACCATTGCAGGAAACATCAAAAGAAGATGGAAGGTATACACAGAGTCATTATACAAAAAAGAATTGGTAGATGACCAGCCATCCAAGAGGTTGCATATGAAGAGGTATTGAAGATATTGAAGGATGAAGTGGAAGCCACCTTGAAAGAACTGGTGAAACACAAGGCTCCAGGAATTGATGGGATACCAATAGAGATGTTTCAACAAACAGATGCAGCACTGGAGGTGTTAACATGTTTATGCCAACAGATTTGGAAAACTGCTACTTGGCCAACTGACTGGAAGAGATCCATATTTGTGCCTATTCCCAAAAAGGGGGATCCAACTGAATGTGCAAACTATTGGACAATAATTAATATTGCACACCAGCAAAATTCTACTAAAGATCATTCAGAAGAGACTGCAGCAGTATATAGACAGGGAATTCCCAGAAAATCAAGTGGGATTCAGAAGAGGGCGGGGAACCAGGGACATCATTACTGATGTCAGGTGGATATTAGCTGAAAGCAGAGAATATCAGAAAGATGTCTAGCTATGTTTTATTGACTAAAGGCATTTGATTGTGTGTATCATAACAAACTATGGATAACACTTCGGAAAATGGAAATACCAGAACACCTAATTGTGCTCATGAGAAATATGTATGTGAACCAGGAGGCAGTTGTTCAAATAGAACAAGGAAACACTGAGTGGTTTAAAGTTGAGAAAGGTGTGCGTCAGGGCTGTATACTTTCACCCTATCTCTTCAATTTATATGCTGAGCAAATAATCCAAGAAGCTGGACTTTATGAGGAAGAACGTGGCATCAAGATTGGAGGAAGACTCATTAACAACTTGCATTATGCATATGACACAACTCTGCTTGCTGAAAGTGAAGAAGATTTAAAACATTTACTGATGAAGATCAAAGATCATAGCCTTCAATATGGGTTGCAATTAAACATCAACAAAACAAAAATCCTTACGACTGGGTCAGCATGCAACTTCACAATAAATGGAGAAAAGATTGAGGTTGTCTAAGATTTTGCTTTGCTTGGCTCTATAATCAACACCCGTGGAAGCAGCAGTCAAGAAATCAAAAGACACATTGCTCTAGGAAAAGCTGTGGCAAAAGATCTCTTTAGAGTATTGAAAAGCAAAGATGTCACATTGAAGACAAAGGTGCATTTGACTCATACCATGGTATTTTCAGTGGCATCATATGATTGTGAAAGCTGGACATTGAACAAGAGAGACAGAAAAAGAACTGATGCTTTTGAATTGTGGTGCTGGAGACGTCTATTGAATATACCATGGACTGCCAAAAGAACCAACAGATCTGTCCTAGAAGAAGTGCAACCAGAGTGCTCCTTGGAAGCAAGAATGGCCAGACTGCATTTTACATATTTTGGGCATGTAGTCAGAAGAGATCAGTGCCTGTGGAAAGACATCATGTTATGGAGAGTGGCAGGTCAACGAAAAAAGGGAAAACCCTCCACCAGATGGATTGACACAGTGTCTGCAACAATGGGCTTAAACATAAATAAGATTGTGTGCCTGGCACAGAATTGAGAAGTGTTTCGATCTGCTGTACATAGGGTCCCTGTGAGTTGGATTTGACTCAATGGCACCTAACAACAACAACAGTGATTTTATTTTAGATTCATTGTTGTGCAAAATATTCATAAAACATGTATAGCATGCTTGTGGACTATATTTTTTAGTGCTGATTTTCAAGTTTAAGTCAGGAGTCAGGTGGGGAATGCACTCCTATACTTTGCTTTTTGTAGTATCTGTCACAAAAAAACAGGTGGATCAATGCTTGGTGATACTTCTTTTAAAATGCTGATAATATTGATGACTATCTCTAAGTAATGGTCAGAAGAACCTGTATTCTATATGCAATGAGGCAAATAAGCAATGTAATTATAGTGAATATAAATTTAAGGACATACAGAAAACACAGTGAACAGTTTTTACTCTTCTCAAGTGCTGAATAAATACACATTCAGTTGAAGCATATTCAGCAGATGCCTGTCACTTGCCAGCTACTCTGCTAGGTGCATGGAGACACAAGATTAGTCTCAAAGGAATATTCAGTTTGTCAGATGAAATATTCAGTTTCTACAGAGTAGAGCTATTTCAAAATTGCTTTAAGATAGAGTTGATTGGTGCCATGAAGTAAGGAATTTCTTTAAAAATAAAATGAGGGACATGTTGAAAGGACACAGGAGCCAATTTGAATGAAGCTGTCAGTGACGAAAGTCAGAACAATTTGAGCAAAAAAAAAAAATATGAGCCAAAAAATAAGGTAAATATTCATGTGCTTATACTAATACAAATATGACACATTCCTGAATGAGTAAATGAATAGAGAATTCCAGTTATAAATGTTCAGTGAATGAAGACAACAGAAAAATTACCAGACAGAATTATAGAAAGTACTGCAGCTAAGATCTGCTAATGTAGGCTAAAACTTGTGAAAGGTTTAGGAAAAACATATTTTAAAATAATTTCTCCAAACATTTACAAAGGAAATATAGCAGATTTACATTAAGGAAAATTTAATACCCACCATCGTAAGCAATTGATCAAAATTAGCAAAGCCAGGAAGAAAAATATCAACGTCTATGGGCTTTATGAAATGATCTCATGAGATGGCACACACCTCTGTGGTATTCTTCCTCTAAATCTGTAACCTCATTCGCATTATGATACAAATACAAATTGAGGGCTATTCTATGGATTTGTTTTCTTTAAGAGTATTATGATCATGAAAGAGAAGGAAATAGTAAAGAATAGGTAGGGTAGACTAAGGAGATAGGATAAGTAAATGCAATGTGTTATCCTGTATTCTATCTTGGAACAGGAAAACGACATAATGTAAAACCTGATGGAATCAAAATAAAGCCTGTAGTTTAATAGTATTGCACAAATGCTAATTTGCTGGTACTGTCTTGATAATCATATAATGTTTATGTAAGATGTTGACATAAAGGGAAACTGAGTGAAGGACACATGGGAACTCTACTATTTTCACAACTTTTTTGTAAATCTAGAATTGTCTCTAAAGAGTTTAAAATAAATTGATGCCTTTATTCTTCTGAGATTGCTTAGATATGATTCTGAAACAAAAGTGTGGTTAAAACTAGAATCTACCTAAACAGCTCGAACTTCATAACTTTGTGGGACTTTTCTGGGCACTTTTGCATGCTTCTGAAACATCTTTAGAAATATCTTATTCATATTACTCTTTTCATTAAACAATGCCATGCAATGCTGAGTCAATTAGCATGTATGTTTATATAGTATGTATTCATGAAAGCTGGACTAGGAGAGTTTTTGTAGCATAATGTATTCATTAACAAAAACTTCATTCAGAATATATTTCATGACAAAAAATAGCTTTCTAGTTTCATTCAATATATTAGGTTACAGAAATACTTGAAACCTGCGTAATAACAAGTGGGCATTCCTAATTGATACACACACACACATACACACACACACACACACACACAAATGTATATCTGTATTTTTTAAAACACTACCCAATAAGTTGTTTACACTTTTTTTTTAGTTGTTTACACTTTTGACAAAATTTAAGTTCTGCCTCTGTACACTTGAAAAGATCTCTTTGGGCCAGCTTTGTAGCTTGGGCAATTTTTGTGGCTGTAATTATCAGATACCATACAATCTTGGACATAAATCAATGCTGCTGCAATTAGCTCATTTACTTCTTGTGCCCTGGAGACAGAGGAAGCTGCCCCTCCCTAAACAGCTGGGATGGAATTGCTGGAAGGGTTTTCTGCTCCTTTTGATAAATAGTCAAGGCTTTCCACCTCTACCAGGTGTGTCTTCTTTTACAAGGATTAGGGGAGAGGCAGAAGCCAGTTCCTCTTAAAATAGAAGATCCCCTAAATTGCAGGGATTGATTTGTTGGATCTGAAGAGTAATATACTTGCCTTGCAAGCAGTTTGTGTTTATTTTGTTCTCTTATAAGCTCTTTAAACTGGACTTTGTTGATCTAATTAAAATAAGAAAAAGGAAACTATAACTTCAACTACTTTTTCAGTGGGCTCAAGGAACCTCTTTTCTAATTATAGTAAAGGAACTATAACAATTCTATTTAGTCCATTTTTTGTTCTTATGCCTATTTTTTGTTGCCTCATTTATACCTTCAGGTTTTATTTTTATTTACACTGTCTCAGTATTTTTGCCTACAAAAAACATCAGTCCTCTATCTGAAGCATATTGTATTATAGCAGTCTGAGTTGTTATTTGTTTGTTTATTTCTCCAATATGGCTTTCTTTCGTAGCACTCTAACTTTTTAAATGGAATTGAATGGAAAAATATTAGAAAATTCCTATAAAACATGAGCTACTGAACTAAAATGAACGTACACCATATCATATAATATTTATGCTTAAAATGATGATGGAAAATAATAGTTATGTTCTAGGTCTTTTTGAGGTCTGGAGCTGTGCTACCCTAGCATCCGATCACACCTAATCTCGGAAGCTAAGCAGGGTCAGCCTGATTAGTTCTTAGATGGGAGACTGCCTAGGAATACCAAGAGCTGCAGGGTTGGGAGAAGGACCTGGCAGCCCACTCCTGAACCAATCAGCCATTGAAAATCCTACATAGGGTCTCTCTGAGTCAGACTTGACTTGATGGCACCTAACAACAAAAACATATCTTTTTGAAATATAGTTTCTGAGTCATTAATGTGAAGAAACATTTCTTGGGAGTCCATTCAGATTCTCACTCTATGTGAACCTTGTGAGCCTCTTATTTATGTGATGGATACACAGATAGCAGATGATGGACTTAATGAGCCAAATTTCACATGGATTTGGTGCCACATGCCGGGTTCCAAGCACAAAGGAGGATGACTAAGGAAAGTCTATTCCATTATAGTATTATTCTTTACAGGCTGAGCTTTAGCTCAGTTGGCAGAGCGCTGCTTCATATTTCCTGAGACCTGGGTTTGAACCCCAGTGCAGAAAAATGGGAGAAGGAAGTGGCAGTCCACTCCCCACTTCAAGACAAACAAACAAACAATCAGACTTTGAAAACTCTGAGGGTCACTATGTGTCAGGCAAGACTTGACAGCCCCTAACAACAACATTATTCTTTAAAAACTGACCTTATGTATGGTAGTATCATTGTCAATTGAGTTAAGCAAATGTATCTTAGAAAAATACCATTTATAGAATTTCAAACATTTAAAAATGTCTCAGTACATTTGCAGCATAAGGTCCTCTACTTAATTTTGTCCATAATGACATAAAAGAAAAATGTAATGGCTATTTAGAATTAAAGATTGACCAGTATGAATTTCATAGTCATTTTTTGGAGGAAAGGGGGTTCAGACAGGGTCTCATTATGAAGCCTAGGCTGGCCTAGAACTCACCATACAGCTCCCTGAGTATGTGTATGTGTGCCTCTAGGCCTGGCTTGAATATCGTAGTTTTCCTGATTCAGTTCATTATTCCAGCAAAGATTGGAGTTATGGTTTATTTAAGAGAAACTTTCCTCTTTCTCTCCTTCCCCCCTCCTTCTTTGGTGTGTGTTTGTGTGTGTGTGTGTGTGTGTGTGTTACTTGGGGGTTGAACCCAGGGCCTTGAGCATGCTAGGCAAATGCTTTACCACTGGGCTACACTCTTATCCCCTTTCAAAATTTTTTTTGGCTTGAGACAGCATCTCACTAAATTATGCTGGCTGCCTCTGGCCTCGAACTTGTAGTCTTTGTGCCTCCGCCTCCTGAGTTGCTGGGATTATGGGCATGTGCCACTATGCCTGGCTTCTTTTCATTTTAAAGGAATCTAATAAGAAATGCGATGATCAATAAAATTAATTTTATAATATTGTTTGCTTTCTTTGTAGGAATCAAAAATAATACCATATATGGATCTAATTATGGCATCTGGAATGATATTATTTTATGACACAGATTTATGCTCTAAAATTTTTCTTCCACAGAAAGTCATAAGTGACTTTTGTAGGATATATGCTCAGTATTTTGCTTTTTAAATTCTTGTAAGGTTATATTAATATTACAAAACCTTTAAAATTGAATTCATTACAATAAATCTTTTCATAAAATAATAATGTCTAAGATGAAACTGCATTATTAGTGAATACAACTCTTTGATATCTGCTATTTTAACATTGTCAAGCTAGAGGATTTTTTTTGCTTTCTAAAGCATAATGATATGAACTTGAGAACATCACCAATGAAAATGTTTTAAGTGTCTATCCTTTTAAAAGTAAACATCATTTTCTACTCTGCCAATTCTTCTGAGGTTCAAAAACTACAATCTGTTATTCCCTACCATTCTACTATACTTCTACACTTCTCATGTAATCCATGTGTTGATAATTCATAACTTTCTAATGAAGACAACCCACATGTCTCCTATACATATGAGGTTAAGTACAAGATAAATTAATCTGAAAACAATTCATCAAAAATTATAAAATCTTAACACTGTTTTTAATAGGCATATAACCTTCACTCGCACCCTGAGGTGCAATAGGTGTTATAATTTTGTTTTACTTAAGCTTATAAGACCTCGGATAAAAATAACTGGGTATAAGTGTGGATTCCTGTTTTCTAGTCTCAGTAGGGGAAATTTCCAGATTAGTTTTTTTTCCCCTTTACCTGGGAACTATAAAACTCTCTATATTATGGCCATTAATGTTCAGTAATAAGTTAGTCCTCAAATACCAATAAGATGATGTGGGCTTGATGAAAGTTAAATGTCCCTAAATCCTATGAATTGATCTGCAGGAGCTGTTTTCCGCATGAGTGGTGGCTTCACCCAGGCAGACATCCGCAGAGCTTTGGAGGTCAGGGTGATGGAGGAGGAGTGGGTTTGGCAGCACATATGCACTCTATTCCTGACAGTGTCTTGCTTCGGCAAAGGGAAGTGAAGCGCGTGTACCATGCTCAGTGGCATTTCCAAATGCATCTCAGCTGGGGGCCCAGGCTTATTGCATCAATGGCATATACCGGGCAAAAAAGGAAATACATAATTTGTCAAAGTAGTAGATCACAATCTACCAATCCTTCCCTCCCCCTTCAAAATCATCACCCCCCCACACTAATAGCTCTAATAGATACAGACTTTATGCATATTTCCATCACAGCAGTGTTTCTAATGCATATGTGAAAGGCCCCTTAATTTATGTCTACCAACTGTGTGGTGCCCTTCTTCTGGGTAATGTCATCATCCTAATGGTGTTTCTATTATACTCAAAGGTAGCAAATGAGGCTTATTGCAAGAAGGTAATTGATTTTCACTGAGTGAAAATGTAAATAGCCATAAGAAATCCTATGAAAGATAAGCAGATCAAAATTGCCAGAAAAAATGATTTGTATACACGACTTATTGGTCCAAGTATACAAAATGTTTCTTTTTTCAAGTTGCTACCCACAATAACTGTATTTCATGTCATTTTATTTCAAATTGAAGTAAAAATTGAAGAATTTTGATGATCTTGCTTTTACCAGTTTAACTGTGTACATTATGAAAATTATCATTTTATATGGAAGGGGGTTTCCTTTGTCAGTGTGTCTGTATAACAGAAACCATGTAAATAAAATTCTTATTATGGATGTGTAAGGATAAATATTTTTTCTTGGGCCTTTCTATAGCAAGAAAATATAGCATCTGTTTGATAATGTATACCTTAACATACATAAGACAAAATCTTGTTGAAAGTTCATGTAAATGTTAGCCCCACATTTAAAAAAGCAAAGCTTAAAATGTGTTTTATTATTATAAAGAAGGATTAGGTAGACTCATTGGGCTTAAGGCCTGGATCCGATATGTATATAGTTGTGAGCAATATTTTCTCAGTAAGTCATAAAATTCTGAAAACATATAAGAATTGAGACAACAAAGAATATATGAAACAAAGAATTTGTTTGCTAAAATAGTGCTAATTTTAAAAATACAGTAAAGTGCTAACAAAATTACATTTGTTCCTTCTACAGTGAAATATAGGCATCTGCACACTGATGTGTAACCAGTACTACCCACATCACTATTGTTTTCTGAAGCTAAAAGATACCTTTACTATGAAGAGCCACTAAACAGAAAAGCAACATTTTAAGCACAAAGTTTCCTTTTTCTATTTGAATTTTTTTGTAATGATAATTGAGAAACAGACTACACATTTTCCACTCCCTCTATCCCATTTTGTTCATGATTTGGAAAGGAGTTTTATTTCAGGAATTATAAAATATAGAATGAGAGTGTTTCTATGTTCTTGTCTTAGAAGGTCACTTGGTTTCAAAAAAAAATATGATTTGTGTTGACCTTTGAGTTGGCAGATGGAGAGATCTGATAAATTTTATTCCTGCAAGACAATACGAAATGGAACAGGAAAAGAATCCAAATTCCTTCTCACTGAAGGAAGTTTAAAGGCAGCAATTCTTTCCTTTCACTTTCAGTATTGTCAGATGCAAAATCTGTAACATCTGTTTTACTCTTCTTAGGTAGTATTTGGCTAGAGGCAGGTCTGACTAAGCTTAGTTAAACATAGAGTAAGGCAAAAGCATTTTGCTTATTACACAGTGCCATGAACAAAATATACTCTTTAATATTAATTAGTCTCCAACTAAGCCCTTTAGTTTGCTATAGTTTCAAATTCTGATGGGCAGAACTCCCTAGTGATACAGCTATATCATTATTCACACCCAGAACCATGTATACAAATTCCATTTAGTAGAAAGCCCATTCTCAAAATAAGAAATTCAACTTTATGGGTAAACATTATGTGTGTGTTTATCTCATTAGGAAGTAAACATCAGATAGGTTTATCACAGTATAACTGCAGTTTCTACATTCCAAATTCACTTGTTGTTGTTAGATGCCGTCAAGTTGGTATCCGACTCATAGAGACCCTCATAGGGTTTTCAGTGGCTGACAGTTTCGGGATTGCCTTGGGAGTGGATTGCCAGGCCCTTCTCCCATTTTTGCGGTGCTAGGAATTGAACTCAGGACCTCAGAGACTGCAGCGCAGAGCTCTACCAACTGAGCTAAATCCCAGCCCTCCAAATTCACTAGTTCATTAAAAATAAAGACTCAGGTCTTTATTATGCTATCTCTGGACTTACCCTAGATTTATCATGCTGTGAATTAATAATGAAAATAGGAATTATTTAAAGGCTACTAAATAATTACTACATTCAGATATGAAATTGCAGTAAAAGTGGTGCACAGTGCATCAGACACTCTGTTTAGGGTATTTGATGATGCTGTTAGGTGCCGTAGAGTCATTTCCGACTTATAGCGACCCTCATAGGGTTTTCAATGGCTGATTGTTTTCGGAATGCCTCGGGGGTGAATTTCGCATCCTTCTCCCATTTTTGCAGTGCTGGGAATTGAAACCTGGACCTCAGAGACTACAGAGCAGCGCTCTACCAACTGAGCTAAATCCCAGCCCAGGGTATTTGATAGGGACAATGTACTGAGGAAACTTATAAATGGTACTGGCAAATATAGGTCTGAATACTTCAAGATGACACTTGTTCCTGGTACTGATGAACTTAAAATCTTTGAGAATTATAGGACTAAAGTAAAATTAGACCAACACAAAAAAGTTTGGGGGAGAATACAAAAATATTTATATTATTAAAATAACCTTATAGATTTATGTATTTATATTAAGAAAGTTTATTTTGGTTTTATTTTGAGAAGGTTTTAGTAGCTAAACGTATTTTTATAAGTTTTATCTATGCTGGAGATAGCTTTAACAAACATCAGTTTCAGTTTCTAAAATCTGAGACAATGAATATTTTATTTTATGGACTATGTATCATTGCATTACTCATCTTTATACTAATTCTCTGCTTTGGATTATAGGGAAATAAACAATGGTGCCTCTCAGATATGCTGTTCCAAATCTCAGATGTAATGATGGGTGCAATTTTCTTTAAGAGTGAGGTGAGAATACTGGTGGCAGTGTGTAACTATGGTTCAGTCCTGAATCCTGGAAACTTTAATTCAGGTGCATTGTGGGCATATAAAATTTGAGTTCAAATGCTTTTAAGAAGTCATGCCATTTTGTCGTTTGACACTAATTTTCAACCCAGCATGCTTTAGCAAAGACTGAAATTAGTTCCAAGTGAATTACAGCTAAACTATTTTCTAACATCTATAAGAAAATTTTTATGCTAACTGAGTCAAGAGAGGTTTTAGAAATTTGCTTAGCCTGTATTATGTTATGGAGATCGTCAGAGCACTCAATCAAGTATCTTGATTGTACAACCAATTATGGTGCCACTGAATTAATTTTTTTGCTTATATTGTTTAGCCCCAATTTTATTCTTTCTGGTCAGAAATAAAAACATAATTTGCAATTATTTCCTTCCTTCTTGTGCCATCAACAAGTATTATTTCTGTGGCATTGATGAAATAAATACTGACCCACTGGAAATTGAACTCATACCATTTCATTTCCCTCATGACAACAAAGAATTACCATTAAATATGTCATCTATTTGCCAAATTAGAAAAAGTTTTCTGTAGTGATGTGTATCTTTGTGACTTTAACACTCAGTGGAGACTTGGATTTTTGAGTTGGAGGCAGAATATTCAGGCAACATGACTGTGGAGAGACACCATTTCACCATAGGGGAACAGAAGTTTATAGGCTTTAAAATTGAACTTTAAGCTGGGTGTCATAGCACAAGCCTGTAACTGCAGCTCTCAGGAGGCTGATGCAGGAGAATTGTGAGTTAGCCTGAGCTACACAGTGAGTTCCAGGCCAGTCTGGGCTACACAGTGAGACACTGTCTCAATGAAGGAATGAATAATTAAATTAAATTAAGTTAAATAAGACTGAACTTTAAAACACACGAAAAATAACTTTTATGGACAAATTTAAGTTTTGTTTTGTTTGGTTTTGTTTTTTGAGACCAACCCTTACTATGTAGCCCAGGCTGACCTCAAACTGTCTATCCTCTAGTCTCAGCTTTCGCAATGCTAGGATTTCAGGCTTGCCACTACCATATCTGTCTAAATTAAAATATTTTGAATTTTCAAGTCATTTCCCTTAGTCTAAAACAAAAATGATTCTTTTTTTCTTTTGTTTTTTTTTTGTGTGTGGTACTGGGGGTTGAACCCAGGGTCTCGCGCCTGCATGCTCTGCAAATACTGGACCACTGAGCTGCACCCTCAGCCCATTTTTTTAACCGTTTGAGACAGGGTCTCACTAAGTTACGCACACTGCCTCTGGTCTCGAACTTGTGATCCTCCCGCCTCCGCCTCCTGAGCAGCTGGGATTACAGGCATGCGCCACCGCGCCCGGCCACAAAAATGATTCTTGGTGGATAAAAAATCATTTGTTCTCCATATTTTATAAAATGCACAAATGAGATTAGTTTAGTTAGCATTCTTATAAAAGTAACTATGGGAGAAGGGCCTGGCAATCCACTCCCAAGGCAATCCCGAAAGTCAGCCATTGAAAACCCTATGAGGGTCGCTATGAGTCGGATTCCGACTGGACGGCAGCTAACAAACAACAAAACAAAAATAACTATATGATGATAGAAAATTTAAGAAGTATGTAATAAGATTGAAGGTATTAAATTTGATATGTAAGAATCCAAACAATAGTTAAATATCTAGTACTATATTAACATAAAAAATTTCAAGGGAAGTTTCATAGATAGGGTTGCTGTGTGCTTTAAATGTCAAACATACTCAGGTGCAGTGGCTTATATCTGTAAACCTAGTAATTCTAGAGGCAAGGCCAGGAGGATCACAAGTTGAAGGCCAGAGACAGCTTGCATAATTTAGGAAGACCCTGTCTCAAGATACAAAATGAAAAAGCAAGAAGGGTTGAAGTAGCTCTGTGGTAGATCATTTGCAAAGTATATGCGAGCCACTGGGTTCAGCCCACCAGTATGGGAAAAAAATTAGTTCGCTAGGTGCCTCAAACCTGTAATCCCCGAGACTGGGGAGGTGGAGCCAAGAGGATAGTGAGTTTGAGGCTAAGGGCAGCCTGTGTAATTTAGTGAGATCTTAACTCAAAATAAAAAATAAAAAATGAGCTGAGGGTGCAGTCCAGTGGTAGAGCACTTGCAAAAGTATGGGTTTGACCCCCAAGTGCCAAAAACCCCCATAAATTGAACATAATAGAAATTATAGCAAATGACCAGATGCTGTGGCACATGCCTGCAATCTGAGACTTGGGCAGTAAATCATGAGCTGGAGGCCAGAGGAAGTTTGTGTAACTTAGTGAGACCCTGTCTCAAGAAAACAAAATAAAAATGGGGCTGAGTGTGAGGTTCAGTGGTAGAGCACTTGCTTACCAGGTTCAAGATCCTTAGTTCAAACCTCTAGTATTGCAAATAAATAAATGAACAAACAAACAACTAGTACTGCAAATAAATAAATGAACAAACAAACAACTAGTACTGCAAATAAATAAATGAAAAAACAAATAATAAAAGAAACCCTCCATCATGATACTATGTGGTTCAGAAGTACAGCAATAAATTGGTTGAAGTAAATAAATAAGTAATTAAAAGCCCATCAAAGTAGTTATGATAAGACAGCCAGATGGCAGAGAATTGCAGTACTTGCTATAATTTTATCAAAATTACTATTGTCATGGCATGTTAGTTTTCATAAGCATTTGTACAGTCACTGATCTCATACAGACAAATTAATTTCAGGTTCTCTCATGTGTAGTCACATAACAGCTATACTTGAGCACGCACAAAAGAAAATTAAATAATCGTAGTCACATAAACTTGAAAAGCAGTACAGTATCTTAAGTTTACTATTCCATAACGTCTTGGGATCAGTGATCATCTCTGTTACGTTAGACTCAAATTGATCTACAGTGGAACAGCCATTATGTACTTTCTGCTATGTTTAGTCTTTATTATATAAAGGTACTGTGTCATGTACTGTATTAGTGAAGAATTGTTATTAAGGCAGTAATATTGTAATTCCTACATTTATGGCCTTTCTTCAAGTTTCATTCTCTTATCTCTTTTATGTCTAAAAGAATAACAGCTTTTTATGCTTCTTGTTAAAGATAAATACAGATATGAATTCTCAATGGTTAATGAGTTTAAATGATATTTGAATTAAAAATGGTTATTACAGGTTTCAAATGTTCTCCTTCCTTTCTTTGTCAAGAATTATGAAAGGAAAACCTGGCACTTTGTGCATTTTACATGATTCTGCTGTTCATATGTGCACAATAAAATTCAATTCTAAAGACTTCTTTCTAAAGTCATTAATATCATTGTTTCATTATATAGCCCAAGTTCTTTCTAGCTCACTACATCCCACCATGTCTGCAGCCATATCCCTGTGGTGTCTGATCCTGTCAGATTTTGGAAGCTAAGCAGAGTCGAGCCTGATTAGTACTTGGATGGGAGACCACCTTAGAACACCAGATACTGTAGGCTTGGGAGAAACACCTGGCAACTCACTCCCAAAAATCAATCTGCCATTGAAAATTCTATGAATAGCAGAGAAACACTGACAATAGTGTTTCACCTGTTGTAAGTAGGGTCACTATGAGTTGGACACCAGCTTGATGGCACCTAACAACAACAATAACAATATCCCACTTTGTATCAGATTTGGCTGCATCATTCATACACACAAGGACTTAGTTTCTTCATTTATGCCATGAATGTTTACCTGCTATATTAACTACTTCGACATAGGAAGTTGTGATGAGAACTTTCTATTCATTAAAATAAATTTTTGTTTTTATGACCTTAAAATGTTTACTTTTCACTACTACTCCATCACAACTTATTCAAGTATGTGTAAAATATTCCATATTATCTGACAAAGTGATAGTAGTTGTAAACATCTAAGAAAAAACCTCATTAAATATTTTAATTCTTTACTCTTTCTTCCACCAAAACAGTGCTATATTCAATTTTATACTTCTGCCTCTTAAAAGAAAAAGTTGTTAATTCATTGAATTTTACTTATCCATGCTCAAGGGCATTGTGATCTTAAATGGATATGTTAACTTTTATTTCATTATAGCCTTTTATTTCATCATAAAGTTTCATTCTAATAGTAATAAATGTTTTAGAAATTTCAAATGTGTAAAATTTAATTCTTGAAATATACACAGTACAGGTATGGTTTTCATACAGAAAAAATGTTATTGATTTGAGAAGGTTTCTGGCCTTTAATCCCATCAGATCTCAGAAGCTAAACAAGGTCAGGCCTGGTTAGTATTTGGATGGAAGACTGCCTGGGAACACCAGATACTGTAGGCTTTGGAGAAGGACCCAGCAACCCACTCCCAAAAATTCAATCTGCCATTGAAAACCCTATGAATAGCATAAGCACCGACAATAGTGTTTCCTCTGTTGTACATAGGGTCTCTATGAGTTGGACACTGACCTGATGGCACCTAACAACAACATGGCTCTTTAATTTCAGTTAATTTTTATTTTACTGTCTTCTTCTCAAGAAATGAGCTGGCAGCTTTAATATCTTTCTCTCTTTTCAGAAAAGTATATGCCAAGAATATCCATAGAAGAAAAACTCTACAAGTTTTAGAATAGTCTTAGAGACTACTTTCTTCTCTTGATCATGTGATTTATTTATTTATTTACTTGCCAAAAATGACAGATTGTTTATTTGAGAAATGGACACTTTAAAACACTTCTACTGTTCATAAAACTTTCTATTAGCATATATTAATTGTACAAAATAATGGGTTTCATTATGATATTTTCATACATGAGTGTCATGTATTTGTTCATTTTCATCCACCCATTACTTTCTCTTGTCACCCTCCCTTCTCCCAGTGGCACCCTGCCTTTTCCATTTTACTTTTATGTCTTTTTAAAAAAAATTCTCAATTTTACATATGAGAAAAAACATGCTATTTTTCCTTCTGAATCTGGCTGGTTTCACTTAACATGATGATCTCTAGTTCCATCCATTTTCCTGCAAATGATGTAATTGTATTCTTCCTTATGGTTGCATCAAACTCCATTTTGTATTTATACCACATATCCTTCTCAGCACCTAGGCTGATTTCATATGTTGGCTTTTGTGAATAATGGTGCAAAAAATATGGGTGTGCAGGTATCTCTACTGTGTGTTGACTTTGATTCCTTTGAGTATATACCCAGGAGTGGTATAGCTGGATCATATGGTAGTTCGATTTCTAGTTTTTTGAGGACCCTCCATACTGATTTGTATAGGGCTACATTAACTTGCCTTCCCACCAATACTGCATATGGATTCTTCCCTGCCTCATCTTTGCCAGCGTTTGTTATTTGTTTTCTTGTTGATAGCTGTTCTGACTGGTGTGAGATGGAATGTCACTATGGTTGAGGATACTGAATATTTTTCATGTATTTATTGGTCATTTGTATGTCTTTATAGAACTATATGTTCAATTCATGTGCCCATTTATTGATGGGATTACTTGTGTTTTTTGGCTTAATTTTTGAGTTCTTTATATATTCTAGATATTAATCCCTTATTAGATGTATATCGGCAAAGATTTTCTCTTATTCTGTAGGCTGTCTCTTCTCTCTGCCAGTTGTTTCCTTTGACGTACAGAAACTTTGAATTTGATGAAATCCCATTTGTCAATTCTTGCTATTATTTCTTAGGCTATTGGAGTCTGGTCATGTTAATTCTTAAATTCTTTGGTTGAAATTACTATAGAGAACATAGTATATACTCAGAATCATGAAGCCATATATATATGAGAAAGCACCTCTGATTTATAATTAATAAGTTATAGCTTCAAAAATTAAGTGACAAAATAGGAGTTTATAACAAAGAAGATAATGGGAATGGAGATAAAAAATTAAATTCAGCAATATTAAGGCAAAAAAAATTGGGAATGAAGTATCTGATCATGAGGGTATTGCTAAATGAATTGAATATCATTTATGCAAAGGAATACTAGGAAATATTAGGCATTTTTTCCGAAGTGTTTCCAAGAGAATAGGAGTTTGTTTTAAATTGAGCAGAACCTCAGAGCAAAATGCACATGCATCATGTAAATACAGAATGAAAACTTGTCATGGTGTTAAAGTGGTTGCCTTTCTGGGATTATGGAAATTCT
The DNA here is from genome assembly GCA_007922755.1 of Pedetes capensis. Lineage (NCBI taxonomy): Eukaryota > Metazoa > Chordata > Mammalia > Rodentia > Pedetidae > Pedetes > Pedetes capensis. The sequence goes on along the minus strand of VMDO01030171.1, from coordinate 71 downwards.
TCACTGCTTCTTTACATGTTTTTATATTTTTCCTATCATTTTATTTGTTGTTGTTGTTGTTACGTGCCGTC
>VMDO01030170.1:0-21650 GCA_007922755.1 Pedetes capensis | reverse complement strand
CAAATACTAAGCCAGCCTTGCATTCCTGGGATGAACTTTATTTTTATTCATTTCCAAATATACAAAAATTTCATATATAAAAATATAGTCTATATATATAAAGTAATACAAAATCATATGTTCAGTTATTAAATTTTTAAAGGATTTTTTATATCTATGCTTAGAAGAGACATGTCTTTGGTGAGGTTTTTTTGTTTTTCTTATATTGTCTTTATCTAGTTTAAGTGTGGAAGTTGGTTCATGAACCATTTGGGAACTATTCCCTCTTCTAGTTTCTACAAGAGATTTATAGATTTGGTACTATTTCTTCCATACATGTTTAGTAGAATTCACTGGTGAAACCATATGGGATTAAATCTATTTTATAGTATATTATAAATTTAATGTTTTAATAAATACAATACTATTCAGAGTACTTATTTCTTTCTTTTCATGTGATTTTTTTGGGAGTTTTCATCTTTATAGGAATTAGTCTGGTTTGGTTTGAATGTGCCTTCTCTAAAATTCAGGTGTTGTCAGTGTGATAGTATTAGAACGTGGGGCCTTTAAGAGAAGACTGCATCCATGAGGGCTCCTCCCTTGTGGACGGAATTGTTGTTAATTGCCTTTGAGTTCAGTCCGACTCATAGCACCCCTCAGTACAACAGAATGAAACACTGTCCAACACTGGGCCATGCCTGGCACTATTGTCAGTGCTTCTCTGCTATTCATAGGTTTTCCAATGGTAGATTGTTTCAGGAGTAGATTGCCAGGTCCTTCTCCCTAGCCTGCAGCACCTGATATCCCCAGACAGTCTCCCATCCAGGCTGACCCTGCTTAGCTTCCAAGATCAGGGACCAGATGCCAGGGTGCTATGGCTGCAGACTGTGAATGGAATTAGGTGCCCTTATAAAAGGGCTTGATCGAGCAAATTCATTTCTTTTTGCCTTCCACTATGTGAGGACACAGCATTGGACCCACCATTCAAGGCACCATTTTTGAAGCAGAGATGAGGTCCTCACCAGCCCACAAACCTGCAGGCACCTTGATGCTCTTCAACTTCTCTGCCTCCAGAACTGTGAAAAACATATTTCTCTACTTTATAAATTATTTAGTTTGTGTATTTTGTTACAGTACCAGAAAACAAAGAGAAAAAAATAAAATGCATTTAATCTATCTCACCAAACATCAAGATAGCCTAGACTATCTTAAACATGCTTACAACACATTAGCCTACAGTTGGGAAAAACACCTAACTCTAAGCCTATTTTATAATAAAGTGTTGAATATTTTATGTAATTTATTAAATACTATACCAAAAATGAAAACAAAAAGGTAATATTGGTATATTTTTGCACCATTGTAAATTTTTTAAAAATTTGAGAGTTGAACCCTCATATATCAGGGACATTTTTGTTTTTGTTTTTTTTATTGCATTTATTCTGCTTGATGTTCTCTGAAATTCTTGAGTTTGTATTATTTGCTAGAATTTTGGAAACTTCTCAGCCATTAATTCTTCAAATATTTCCTTTGTTCTTTTCTCCCTCTTCTACAATTCCAATGACATGTATAATCGACCATTTGTTATTATCCCACAGCACTTGCATGTTCTGTACTGTTTTCCTACTTTTTTCTCTTAGTATTCCAGGTGAGGTAATTTCTATTGACTCATCTTGAAGGTTAGTGGTTCTTTCCTTAGCTGTGGTGAGTCTATTTATGAGCCCAGCAAAAATTATCTGACCTCTGTAATTGTATTTTCAATTTGTGGCATTTCTATCATATTCTTTCTTTTTTATTGTATATATTTAAGGTTTACAACATGTTTTAATATACATATACATCATGAAGTGATTACTACAGTCATATTAACATACCTGTTTGTGGTCTAAAAGCTTCCATTTTTCTGCTGAAAATATTGATATAATCTTACATGCCTTCTACTTTTCCCAGTAGATATTTTAACACAGGGGTTCCATTTTCAGGCAGATAATTCTGTTTTAAGGTGCTTTGCTGTATATTGTAGGATATTTAGCACCATCTCTGGCCTCTGCCCACTAGATGCCAGTGGCACCTCTTCCATTAAGACACTGATAAATACCTCCAGATGTTGCCAAATGTTCCCTGTGGACAAAATTGTCTACTTTTGAAAACCAGTACTTAAACATGTTAATCATAGTTGTTTTAAATTCCCTGTATGGTAATTCCAACAGCCATGTGATGTATGAGTCTGTTTCATATGATTTCTTTGTCTTTTCAAATTATGGGTTTTTTGTTTGTTTGTTTGTTTGTTTTTTGTTTGTTTTTGTTTTGCTTTTTGTATGCTGCATAATTGTTTTGTTGAAAGATAACCATGTATAGGATTATACATACTGCGATCAATTTTTTATACTTAGAGATTTAGCACGCTTTTCCTTCTGCTGGACATTCAGTGTGGGGGTTTGTGTTGATCTAGTCAGGAGTTGGACTAGGTTTGAAATTTGCTTAGTTGCTATAGTTGCTATGGTTACCAGAGTTGGAAATTTGTTGCTATGGTTATCAGAGTTGAATTTTGTTGTTGCCATGGGCACCAGGGATTTCAAAATCCTCTAGTGATACCTTGTTTTTCTTTCTCCACTTGGCTCTGGATCTTTCTTTTGTTTTGCTCCCCACAGAGTCAGTCTCTTGCCATTCTTCTAGCTGCATTTCACTGTATTTATTAAAGGTTTGTTAGCCTGATTGGTAGGGAAGAACAATGGAGCATTCTCTAATGCTCTTTTTAAGCCTAAATCTTAGGCAAGTATTTTGAACTTGGATTTGGAGGTAGGTTCTTCACTATATTACTCTTCCTGCTCCAAATGTAGGCACTTCTAGGAAGATGAGTATGGATGCAGTTTTCATGATGGACTCCATTCCCTTCACACAGCTCCAGTGGGATTCCACCCTTGCAGATAAAGTCTTGTTCTACAGTGCAGATGCAGATTTTGGCAGTGGCCTTTGTTGTTTTCCTCCAGCCAGAAACATAAGCACTTTCTTAGGATCTTCCTCAGTCTTCCCTGAGGATCTTCTGGAGGAAAGGCCTGCAAAGAGACGAGAACATATTTATGTCTGAGAACTAGCTTTATGCTGTCTTGCTAGCCCACAATTGGCCTGGCAGTTAGCTAACTATTTCTTTTCTTTTATTTATTTGTTTTTTATAGTGCTGGGGCTGAAACCTAGGGTCTCACACATACTAAGCAGGTACTCTACCACTGAGCTACACCCCCAGCTCCAATATTTCTAGTTAAATCTTACTAAAGCTTAAATAGTGTTCGGTGATATGTATTTTAGGTAGACAATGATTTGGTTCTATTCTTCTCAGAAGGCATCTCTCTTCAGATATCAGGTGAGTTGTCCGTCCTTTGACCTCAGTATTCTGACAGATTCAAGAAAAGTTGTTAATATACATTTTGACAAGCATTTTTCTCATATAAATTAGAGTCATGTTCTTTCCACATCTTTAGTCTTCTGGCGGAAATCAGAAACTAATGTTGAGAAATATTAAAGAGATTAAATAATAATAATTACCTTGTATGTTCACTCATGAAGCCATCATTTATGAGGTTCTTCATTCCTTTATGTAGATTTGTATCTCTAGCTGGTGTTTGCCTCTTGATTAAAAGATTTCATTTAACATTTTTATAGTATACATCTGTGGATGATAAATTCTACATTTTTATGTCTGACAAAGTCTTCATTTTACCTTAATTTTTGAAAGACATTTTTGCTAGGTTATACAATCTAGGTTGAGAGCGTCTTTCTTTCAGTGTTTGTGTTAGTCACAGTTTTCCAGAGAAACAGAACCAATAGTATATGTATGGGGGGTGAGACTGAGATTTTAATAAATTGGCTCACATGATTATAGAGACTGGCCAGTCCAAAATCTTCAGAGTAGGCCAGCAAGTCAAGGACCCAGGGAAGAGTTGACATTGCAGTTTGAGACTGAAGTTTTTCAGGCTGGAGACCCAGGTAGGGTCAAAGTTACAGTTCAAGTCCAAAAACCATCTGTTGGCAGAATTTCTTCTTGCCAAGGGAAGGTCAGTCTTTATTCTGTAAATGCCTTCAATTGATTGCATGAAATCCACTGATATTAGTAAAGCAATCTGCTTTACTCAAAGTCCACCAGTTTAAATGTTAATCTTATCTATAAAATACCCTCACAGAACCATTCATAATAATGTCTGACCAAATATCTGGACATCATGGCCCAGCCAATTTACACATAAAATTAACCATGACAGTGTTTTAAAGATATTGATGCAATCAGGCACCATGGCACATTCCTGTAGTCCCAGCTTATTGGGAAACTGAAGTGGAAGGATCACTAGTTTGAGGCCAGAGGCAGCCTGTGCAACTTAGTGAGACTCTTGTCTCAAAATAAAAAATAAATAAGGAGCTAGGGGCACAACTCAGTGGTAGAGCACTTGCCTAGCATGCATGAAACCCTGGATTCAACCTCCCCCGCAAGTACTCGGGGAAAAAAGACATTAATACTCTGTCTTCTTGTTTGCATTGTTTCCAGTGAGAAATCTGTTAACTTTGCATTTCTTCCTCTACATATAACATGTCTTTTTTTCTCTAGGTACTTTTAAGATTGTCTTTTCAATTGTTTTTGAATAATATGATTATGGTATGCCTTGGTTTATTATTCTTCATGTTTCTTGTATTTAGGGCTCATTGAGCTTCTTGGTTCTACTTTCATCAAATTCAGGGAAATCTGGACCATTTTTCTTCAAAAGTTTTCTTCCTTTCCCTTCTCTATTTCTTCATGGACTCCCAATTTCATGCTTATTTGACCTCTGGAAGTTGTCCCTTGGCTTATTGATTTTTTTTTGTTCTTTTAAAAATTATTTTTCCATTTTATTTCAGATGCTTTCCAGTGTAATATCATGAACTTCACTTATCTGTTCTTCTGAAATAGCTCCTCTGCTGTAAAATCCATATAGTATATTTTTTTTGTCATTTGGTGTAGCTCTTTCATTGCTAGAAATTTGAATTGGGTTCTTTTTTATAATTGTGTTTTGCTTTACTTAACTTTTTGAACATATAGACTGTAGTTAAAATAATCATTTCATATATTATGCTAGTTCTTGGAGTAACTTCTTTTTTCCTTTTTTATCAAAACCAGGGTCTCACACAAGCTAGGAAAGTGCCTTACCACAGAACTACACCTCCAGCCTCTTTGCTAATACTTAAATCTGTATGAATTCTGATCAGTTTCCATTAACTGATTTTTCTTCTTTATTATGGGTCATACTTTCCTTCTTAATTGCATGCTTGGTAATTTTTTTATTGGATGGCTAACATTGTGGATTTTGCCTTTTAGATGCTGGATAGCTCTGAAAATTTTCCTGTGGTAAGAACGGTAAGAACAATTAATATGAAATATACCCTCTTACCAGATTTTTGAATGTACAATACAGTTGTGTTCCTTGTAGGCACAACATTTGCACAGCAGATTTCTGGAATTTGTTAATCTAGCATAACTGAAATTTTATACTCATTGATTAGCAGCTCCTTTTTTCCCCTCCCTTGAACTCCTGGACACTATTCTTTTCTTTGCTTCCATATGTTTGACTATTTTATATGCCCCATGCAACTGCATTTATGAAGTATTTGCCCTTCTGTCACTGGCCTATTTCAATTAGTATAATGTCCTCCAAATTGATCTGTGCTTTCTCATATGGCAGAATTTCCTTCTTTTTTTAAGGCAGAGTAAATATTTTATTATATGTCTATATCACTTTTTTATTCCCCTTTATTTATAAATGTTGGTGGGGTATGGAGTAATAAGTCTTTTGCTATTTCCATTATGCAACTATTACATTTTGGTTACAGTTTCATCAACTTACATATTTCATAGAACCTTTTGATTATTATATAGTAGAAAATCATATGCAATTATGGGTTATATTCCCTTTTTATATCACATTTTTATCCATTCATCTGTCAGTAGATATCTAGATTGTTTCCAAATCTTGGGTATCATAAGTATTATGCTACTATGAGCATGAGAGTGCAGATATCTCTTTAAGATCCTGATTTCATTTCTATCAGATAAATACTCAGAATTAGATTGATGAATCATGTGCTAGTTCTATTTTTATTTTTTGAATAACCTCCACACTGCTTTCCATAGCACCTGAATCACTTTGCATTCTCACCAAAGGTTCTCACTCATCTACAATCTCACCACATGTGTTGTCTTGTATTGTTGATATTTTTCTATAATAGCCATTCTAACAGAATTTTGATTTGCGCTACTGAGCTAAATCCCCATCCCCTTGGCTTATTTTAAAATCAAGCTATTAGAGTTTTGCTGTTGAGTTGTGTTAGTTCCTTACATATTTTGTTCCTAACATTTACCTCATGTTAGGAATATGGTTTGCAAATATTTTTCCATTCTGTAGCTTGCCTTTCCACTCTATTGTTTCCTTTGCTGTTCTGAAGTTTTATAGTTTAATGTAGCACCTCCTGTCTCTATTTGCTTTTGTTGTCTTTGGTTTGGGTTTCATGTCCATGACATCATTGCCAAGACAAATATAATGAACCTATTTCCCAATGTTTTCTACTAGGAGTTTTACACTTTTAGGACCTACATTTACATCTTGAATCAATTTTGAGTTGTTTGGTGTGTATAAGAATCTAATTTCGTTCTTTGGCATATGGATATATGATTTTCCCAATACTATTTGTTGGAAAGATTATCTTTTCCCCTTTGTTTATTCTTGGCACTTTTGTCAAAATTTAGTTAGCTATATATGCATGGATTTACTTCTGTGCTTCCATTCTTTCCCATTAGTCTAGGTATCTGGTTTTATGCTAGAACCTTTTTTTTATCATGAAAAAATTTTGAATTCTATCAGATACTGCCTTTGCGAATATTGACATTAATGTGGTTTTATTCCATAATTCTGGTAATGTGCTATATGTTGAACTATGATTCCATCCAAAGAATAAATCCCATTTGGTCACGGTGTATGTTCCTTTTAATGGGCTGTAGAATTTGGTTTATTAGTATTTTGTGGGAGATTTTTCCATCTTTTCATCAAGAATATCAGCCTGCAGGTTTTGTTTATTTTGCAGTACTGGGAGCACTGAACCCAGGGCCTCACACATACTAGGCAAGCTGTCTACCAATGAGATGTACCCCCCAGCCCCTTTTTTATTTTTTATTTTGAGACAGGGCCTCGCTAAATTGTGCAGGCTGACTGGCCTCCAACCTGCAATCCTCTTGATTCAGCCTCCTGAGTCACTGAGATTTCAGGCATGCACCACCACACCCAGCCACAGTTTTCTTTTCTTGTGTTATCTTTGTCAAGTTTGGGTATCAGGGGAATGCTAACCTCACACAATAAGTTTAGAAGTGTTCCTTCCTTTCAGTTTTTTTAAAGAGTTTTTGGCAATTTTTTGGAACAGTTTGAAAATGATTGGCTCTAAGTCTTTCTTGTGTGTTTTGGAGAATTTGCCAATAAAGGCATCTGGTCCTGGGCTCTTCCTTCTTGGAAGCTTTTTATTTACTCAGTCTCCCTACTAGTTACAAGTCTCTTCAGACTTTCTATCTTCACAATTCAATCCTTGTAGGTTGTATATTTCCAGGGACTTATCCATTTTTTCTAAGTTATCCAGTTCATTGGCATACAATAATTCATAGTCATCTCTTATGGTCCTTTCTATTGCTGTGCTATCCATTGTAATGTCTCCTCTTTTATTCATTATTTATTTATTTATTTATTTGGATCTCGTATCTTTTTTCTTAGTCTACCTAAATGTCCATTTTATTTCTCTTTTTTAAAAAATCAACTTTTAATTTCATTGTTTTCTATTCTGTTTTATTTGCTTCTTTTCCAATCTTTTTATTTCCATCCTGTTGGCTTTGTGCTTACCTTGTTCTTTCTAATTCCTTAAGAAGTTAAACTAACTTGTTTATTTGTAATCTTTCTTCATTTTAATGTAGGTATTCATCACTATAAACTTCCTTCTAGGTACCACTTTTGCTACATCCCATAGGTTTTTATATGTTGTGCTTGTTTTCCTCTATCTTAAGATGGTTTTAATTTTTTTATTGATTTCTTCTTTGACCCAATGGTTTTTCATGATTGTGTTATTTAATTTTCATATATATTTGAATTTTCTACTTTTCACTGCTGATTTCTAGTTTCAGTACAGAGTTTGAAGAATATATGTGGTATGATTTCAATCTTCTTAGATTTGTTATATGTTTTATGACCTAACATGTATATCCTGGATAATGTTCCATGTGTATTTAAGAAGGATGTGTATTCTGCTTCATTTGGTTGAATGTTCTGTAAGTATCTATTAGGTCCGTTTGGTATATGGCAGTGGTCCTCAACCTTTTTGGCACCAGGGACCGGTTGTACAAGAAAAATTTTTCACAGACAGGGGAAGGGAATAGTTTCAAGATGACTGAAGCCATGGGGGGAAACTATAAATAAAGATGAAGATTGGCTGGCTCATTCATGGCTCACCTCCTGCTGTGTGGGCAAGTTCCTAACAGATCATGTACTATTACTGGTCCTCAGTTCAGGGGTTGGGAATTTTTGGTCTATAGTACTGTTCAAGTCCACTAGGTCTATACTATTTTTCTTTCTGGTTATTCCATCTATTATTGACTTGTTATTGTTGTTGTTCTTGTTAGGTGCTGTCGAGTCGGTATCCAACTCATAGCGACCCTCATAGGGTTTTCAATGACTGACTGTTTTGGGATTGCCTTGGGAGTGTATTGCCAGGCCCTTCTCCCATTTTTGCGGTGCTGGAAATTGAACTGGGGACCTCAGAGACTGCAGTGCAGTGCTCTACCAACTGAGCTAAATCCCAGCCCCATTATTTATTTAAGACATTAAATTCTCCTACTATTATTGTATTGCTATCTATTTCTCCCTTCATTTGTGTCAATGTTTGTTTTATATATTTAGGTACTATGAAGTTGAGTGGATATATATTTATAATTATTGTATCTCTCTGGTGGATTAACCATTTTATCATTGTGTAATGTACTTCTTTGTCTCTTGTGACAATTTTTTAGTTAACGTCTATTTTATCTGCTGTAAGTATAGCCACCTCTTCTCTCTTTTGGTTACAATTTACATGGAATATCTTTCTTAAACCTTCCACTTTCAGCCTATGTATATCTTTAAATCTGATGTCTTTTGTAGGTAGCATATAATTGGATAATGACTTTTTTTTATCCATTCAGGCTCTGTCTTTATTTTTCAGCACTGGCATTCGAACTCAAAGCTTCACATATACTAGGCAAGTGTTCCACCACTGAGTTATATCCCTAGCCCTTCTTAATACGTATTTTGACCTGGGAGTTTTATACAGTTAAATTTATAGAAATTATTGATAGGGAAGGATTTACTAGTGCCATTTTGTTCATTGTTTGCTGCCTGTTTTGTAGTTCTTTTGTCCCTTTTTCCCTCTCTTCTGTCTTCTTTTTTGAATTAATATACTTTGATTGCTTTCTCTTCTTTATGCAACTTCTATTGGTACTTTGTGGTTACCACAGATTGACATAAACTTTCTGTACTGGGACTGGGGAGTTAGCTCAGTTGGTAGAGTGCTTGCCTAGCACGCACTGAGGCCCTGGGTTCTATCCCCAGCACCACAAAAATAAATTAATTGATTAACTTTCTGTACTTATAACAGCTTATTTTGAGCTGGTAACAAATAAACTTGGATCACATACAAAAACTACATTTGTCTTTCTCTCTCTGACACCTATAGCATTAATATCACAATTTACATCTATTTATATTGTATATCATTAACATATTTTAGCTATATCATTAATGCTTTTGTTTAACTTTTATAATAAAATTTAAAATAATTTATGTATCATCTTTAATACAGTATGGTGGTTTTGCTAATGTACTTACTTTTACCAGTGGGTTTTATACTTTGTTATGCTATTGTATTGTCATTTAGAATCCTTTCTTTCCAAGTTGAATAACTCCCTTTAGCATTTCCTATAAAACAAATCCAGTGATAATGAACTCTCTCAGCTTTTTGTTTGTCTGTGGAGGTTTTTATTTCCTCTTCATTTTTGAAGGACAATTTTGTCAGGCATAGTATTAATAGTTGACAGGTCTTTTTTCCCAGCACATTAAATAATCATCTCATTACCTTCTGGCCTGAACAGTTTCTGCTGAAACTTAAAGTCTTACTAAGTTTCCTTTAAAATCTTATTGAAGTTCCCTTATATATGACAAGTCCCTTTTTTCTTTATAATTTTAAAATTCCCACTTTGACTTCTGATAACTTAATTATAATATGTTTTGGTGTGTATTTCATTAATTCATCCTATTTTGGGTCCTTTGAGTTTCATGAATCTGAAATTCTATTTCTTTTCCCAAACTTAGGAAGTTTTCAGCCAATATTTATTTGAATTTCTTTGAATATTCCCTTGAATTAGCTTTCTAGCTCCTTTTCTCTTCTTCTGAGATTCCACTTGATGATGTCCCCAAAATTCTTTAAGCTATCTTCATTCTTTTCCATTTTTCTTTTTATTCTTAACTGGCTAATTTCCAATGATTATCTTGATTTTGCTGATTTTTTTCCTATACATACTCTAGCATGCTATTGAAACCCTGTCCATTTATTATAATCTTCTGTTCCACTATTTCTGTTAGGCTCCTTCAAAAAATTTTGTGTATCTTTTTTGTAATTCTTTCTTTTTGGTGCATTGCTTTCCTTAGCTCACTGAGAATTTTTATAATGGAAATTTTGAAGTAACTGTCAATTCATATAGCTCTGTTTCATTAGTGTTGGTTTGTGAATTTTGTCTTGTTACTTTGTTTGGATTGTATTTATGTTTTTTAATTTTCCTTGACTCTTTAATGTTGGTATCTGTGGATTAGAAAAAATTGTCACCTCTCCCTGTCTTCCTCAATTGGACTCATACAGAAGACTTTCACTAGCTAACATAGTTAAAACTTCTGTAGGCCTCTGAAATCTTCGTGCTAGTCTATACCACCATCTTTGTTGTTAGTGGTTCCCAAGCATCTAGATTGTGCCAAGTCCAATCAGCATTCTGAGACAGGTGGGTCAGAAGCCAATCATTCCAGTAGCTCCTGAGGAAATTAAAATACTGTGTATAGCCCAACTCTTTCCCTCCTCAGGGAGAAGCTGGGAGCTGGAGTTTATCACCCATTCACTCTGTACTGAGCCAGAAAGAGAAGCTGTGGCAGGTGCCCACGTGGTAGGTCAAACTACTGCTTTGTTCTGTCCATCAATGGACTATAACATGCCAAATCCTGTCATCTCGATGAGATAGAGGCCAGTCCCTTGAGTATCACCCAGAAAAATTTGGGTGTTAAATGTGTGATCACTTTCTTTGATTCTTAGGGATAAGCTGGGAGATGGAGGTTTCCACTTGGTCATAGAATGCTCTTCCAGGGTTAGGGATTTTGGCTAGAGGTTGTCTCTATTTTTGCTACCAGTTTTGATGTTGCTGGTTTTGCACTCTCCTGGGTTGCAGGCGCCTCAGCTAGTTTCTAGATACCTCACATAGGGAAATAATCTGTGTACTGCTATTGAAACAGTGTGTCCGTAGAGTGAAAGATAGCTCCGGGTTATCCTGTTCTTCCATCTTGGTGATGTCTTAAATGCTTTGTTGTTGTTGTTAGGTGCCCTCGAGTCGGTATCTGACTCATAGCGATCCTCATAGGGTTTTCAATGGCTGACTGTTTTGGGATTGCCTTGGGAGTGGATTGCCAGGTCCTGCTCCCATTTTTGTGGTGCTGGGAATTGAACTCGGGACCTCAGAGACTGCAGTGCAGCACTCTACCAACTGAGCTAAATCCCAGCCCTCTTAAATGCTAGATATATTTATATTCTTATAAATATTCTTGAGCTTTGCTCTGTGATATGACTAAATCACACAAAAACCCTTTGTGTCATTCTAATTCCATTTTTATTACTTGTTAGGTGGCAGCAAAGAAGCATTTAGTGTAGAGATAATTATTCCCCACTACTGAGGTAAGACCCTTCTGAGTTCTTTACCATTATCCTATGAATTGTGTGGTTTTCTAGTCTAGGTACTTGGAAGAGGCACTATTTATGAGTGAATGTTGAGTACTTGTCCCTCAAGTTCTTTGATGTGATTCTTTCTCCTGTTTTTGGTACTTCCTTCACATTCTAACATCCATCAATAATCAGAAGCATATTTGAGCGGAAGCCACTGTCTGTTTCTTCCTCTCCTCCTTCCTCTACCCTACTCCCCACTCCCTTTCTCTCTTCCCCTTCCTCACCCCGCCTCTCTCCCCTCTCCCCAACTTGCTCTCCTCTTTACCCTGTCCTGTAGACTCTAGTTGTTTTGATCTCCTTAAACTCACTGCTTCATTTCTTCAACTCTGGGAGTCCCTGTGACCCTGTCTGAATTTTCCTTACTTACACTGAGGCCTGGAATACCTCTCATAGAAGTAATCTGAGGCAATTATAGGGTTCAATTTGTTTGCTTCATGATTCTCAGATATCATTGTCCTTTATTATATGTTTTTTAAACTGTTGCTCTATATATTTTCAAAATAAGATACAATGTGGATGAGAAAATACAATCAATTGATGTCAATAGCAATATGAATCATATATTGGAATTATCTTACAAAGATTTTTAAGAAACAAATTCATAAAAGTATAATGCACATGACATACAATTTACCCATTTAAAAAGTGCAGTTCAGTTATTTTACCATATTCACAGGGTTTTGCTATTACATATTTGTTATACTATATTGTTTAGAGAATAACGACCAAAAAAAGTCTGTACATGTTCAATTCAAACACATTTAAAATTTTTTTTTAATCTGTGATTGGTTGAATCCATGACTATGGAGGGCCAACAATATATTCTTTGTTTAATATGTCCTTAATTTCATTTTAAAGCTGTAGTTAAGAATTTAAATTACAATCTATAACTACCTTATATTACCTGTATATTTTAAATGCATAAGTGTAAAGTCATATTTATAAATCTCTTATTGTAAATTATTACATGGCTACTGTCCCAAAGCCATAATATTAGAAATTTGGGGATTTCATTGTGACCTGACTACATTATTTTGTGCCCTGACCAGTAGAACACTTTGTCACCAAATTATTCTTTTAGTGCTTTTGTGCTTTTAAATTTTTCATGATTTTGTCTTTCCCCAATTCATCTCCAATTTCAGAATAATAAAATTGTTATGCTATCTTTTGTGCCTAAACACTCATTGAATTTCCTAAATGAACTTTAGCAAACACAAACATTTGATCTTCACCTTCTACAAGAAAGTAATAAAAATAATTACACGTGTTCAAAAATGGACTGGATTTTAGCTCAGTTGGTAGAGTGCTGCTCTGTGCACTCTGAGGCCCTGTGTTCAATCTGTAGCACCACAAAAAAATGGGAGATGGACCTGGCATCCAACTCCCAGAACAATCCCAAAACAATCAGCCATTGAAAGTCCTATGAGTAGCAGAGAAGCACTGACATAGTGCCAGGCATGGCACGGTGTCAAGGATTGTTTCATTCCATTGTACATAGGGTCACTATGAATTGGACCCAATTCAACAGCACCTAACAACAACATGTCCAAAACTCTCCATATTTTAATTAAGTTAAAATTATCATGACAGATTTCATTTATAAATCTAGATATAAATTACGACAAAACTAAAAAGAATTTAAAATATGCTAACACAATTACCTTTCAATGATTGAATATGTTTAAGTTAAAAGAGACATTCATATTTAAGCACAAAGACTGATACAATAACTTTCACCCCAAACATATCAAGATTCTAGATTTACAAGCCTTTCCTCCGCTTTTTTCATAATGGGTCTGAATAAGCACCAAGGTTCAATTACACAGAAGCCATTAGAGGTCTATTACATATTTCAGCCTTTCAATAGATCCTATAGACAAGACGTAATTCACCTTTTCTGAGAGCTATAGAAGTAATAACAAAGTATGTGAAAACTTCAGTTAACTTATGTCTCAAATCTGTACTAAACTTAAATGGATTCTCATGCCATATAAATTATTTCAGAAAAAAACAAAAAGGTCAACAATTTTTCCACTAAGAATCTGACCTTTAATAGTTGCTTTCTCCTTCACATATCACTTGCTAATGCTGCAACATTTCAAACCTACCTACATGCATTCTCTTACCTGAAGAAGAAATACCCTATGCTTTCTTTGCTCTATAATGAGCCATACCCTACACAAATGTTCTAGAAATTCCCTTGAATAACCATGATTTAATTGTGTTTGTTAATGGTTCATAAATCAAAACTAAAACTTGTCATAAAAGCTATGGTATAACAGACTTAACCCTCAAAATATAACACTTCAAGATATTGTCACAGACAAGGATTTCCTGAATAGGACTCAAATAGCCCAATAAATAAAAATAACAGTAGACAAATGGGATTACATCAAATTATAAAGCTTCTTCACAGCAAAGGATACAATCAAGAGAGTGAAGAGACAACCTACAGAATGGGAGAAAATTTTTGTCAGCCATTCATCTAACAGAGGATTAATATCCAGAATACATAAAAACACACACAAAAAAACAAAAGAACAGGTATTCTGATCAGTAAATGGGCAAATGATCTGATCAGATACTTCTCAATAGAAGTAAAAACAGCCAGTAAATATATGGAAAAGATGCTCAACATCTTTAGCCATTAGGGAAACACAGGTCCAAACTTCATGGAGATTCCATCTCATCCCAGTCAGAATGGCTTTTATTTAATAAAAATAATAAATTCCAGTTAAAAATACAGGGAAAAAGGAGCCCCTGTACACTGCTGGTGGAAATGTAAATTAATCTAGCCACTATAGAAATCAGTACGGAGGTTCCTAAAAAATACTAAAAATTGATCTACCAATTATACCACTCCTGGATGCATACACAAAGAAAATGAAGTGAGTACACAGAAGACATACCTGCATACCCATGTTTATCACAGCACTATTCACAATAGCCAAGATACTGAATCAGCCTAGGTAGCCATCAACAGATGAATGGATTAAAAAATATGGTATATATACATGATGGGGTTTTATTCAGCAATAAAGAAGAATGAAATCATGTCATTTGCAGGAAAATGTGTGGAACTGGAGGTTATCATGTTCAGCAAAATTAGCCAAACATAGAAAAGTATTACATGTTTTCTCTCATATGTAGGAAAAAAAACAAAGAAAGCCTGATAATAGAGGATGGATATTTAGGGAAGAGAAGAGGGGCTACAGGGAGCAGGAAGAGAGAAGAGAGCAAGAGAGGGTAACAGAATGGATATGATCAAAACAAGATATTTGCAAGTATGAAAATGTTACAGTGAAACCTATTAGTTTGTATAATTGATAAAATTGAATAATTAAAAATAAGCTTCTTATGGAAATCAAATTACTTATATGGCTAGTTTAATTGCCTTCACCTGTACTTAACAATAAAAGAAATATTATATTGATTATAAATATATGCCTTAGGTTAGTCTATGGCTTCAGAATGCTTTGAGGGGAAAAAAGTTTCCTCATCTCAACAGGAATCCTTGTTTTACAAAATGAATGGCAAATGAAAGAATTTTTAGATTCCTTGTCTTTACCTAAGGAGATAGCCCTAGTAAAAAGGAAAGGTCATTCAAAAGACAAATTGGCTACAACACTGAAATTGCACTAGTGGGTTAATTTTAAAAGTATTGCTGAGGATGCTTCCAAAACATATGCTACCTGTCAACAACTAAATTCTGGTAAAACTGTGAAGGTGTGATATGGATGGTTTACAATTCTGTTGCTCTGAATACCACCAAATGGACTTTACACAAATGCCTCCTGCAATGGATATATTCTTATTTTTTTGTTTAGCGGCAAAGTGGCTTTTCCTTACTAGATTGCCTAAGTGTAACAAAGAAAAAATGGTCTGCTTTCATTTTTTCAACTTGGGGAATGCCCATTTCTTTTTCTCTAGTGACAGAAGCATTTATTTTACTAGCATTTTTCTTAACAAACTCTGTAAATGTCTACCTCTTGTCTAGTGAGAAACTTCACTGCTTTTATAACCCTTAGTCTTCGGGAGAAGTCGAGAGAAATATTGTAATTCTAAAACTAAACCCTCGAACTTTGAAGGCCCCAAATATTGCTATTAGCCTTATGACAATGTGATCAAACTTCTCTAGGACTCACAGACTGTCTCCTACTGAGTTAATAGCAGATTGTCTCGTGCATTTGGGGATTTCATGCCCAATCCAGGATTCTACTCAACTGCAGGTTTATGTGATTAAATACTTATAAAATACTTCCAACTTTATCACCAACATGTGTGTGGTACATTTACAAAATACTCACCAAAAGAGATTCTGTATAATCTTCAGTCTGGAAATTTGCTCTCCTAAAATAGATATCAGAGAAAAACTGAGTTTAAATCTAGTTAGAAAAGAAGATATCAAGTACCTCTGACAAGTGCCGTAACAATAAAACTCGAAGGTATTGAAACTGTATGTTTCTCAACTTAAAAGATGTGTATCACTTTCTCTTGACTACTGGGATATCCATCGCATTATAGGTGAAGATTTTAAACTGATGATTCTTAGGAAATGGACATCCTTCACCAAAAACAATGGCATAAGCATCTGCCTTCAGAAATGAACAGCTTCCACCCCAGATGATGCAACAAGATTCGTTTTTTCCACAGTCTGAATACTTGCATGAATACTTCATCTGTTATCTTTAACTCCGAATAGTTTCCTTTTGTCACTTAAGGAAAAACAATATTCTCCTCTATGTTTTTTCCAAATCATAACTACTCTGAGTAACCACATTCTAAGCTTCTGACCTTCTTGATAAGATTTATTAAGACACCAAAACATAGAGTTGGCCCCCTGCTTTCTTTTTCCTTCTCTGTTTGTTTGTTTGTTTTGTTTTTTGGTTTTGTTTTGTTTTGTTTTGTTTTGCCATACTGGAGGCGTTGAACCCAGGGCCTTCTTATGTAGCAGGCAAGTGCTTTACTACTGAGCTGCACCTCCAACCCCTTTATTTTTTTATTTTATTTTGAGACAGTATCTCGCTAAGAGCACAGGCTGCCTCTGGCCTCAACCTCGTGATCCTCCTGCCTCAGCCTTCCAAGTTTCTGGGCTTATAGGTATATGCCACACCAGCCCCCACTTTCTGACAAGATCCAATCTAGAGTGAACACTCACTTCCTTTAGATTCTCCTCCAAATCATATAGATGAAACCTAAGTCCTCCAATGAGTCCTCATGCCTTCTTACTGAAACTATTTTCTATCATGTACACTATCCCTGCAATGAGTAATAAACCCAACTTCAACTCCAGGTATGCTCTTGATGGTCTATGGCTGGATGGCATTCAAAACCATTATTGAGAAACAGTTTAAAGATATTGACTCTCTTCATGTTGAAAACTCATAAAATTCTAACACTTTTGTGTTAACATTGGGAATGTAATTCTAAAATTCACATAGAAATGCAGTGGGGCATGAATAGTCAAGGCAACCTTGGAGAACAGAACTGGAAGACTAAAGTACCAAATATTAATATCTATTATAAAATTAAAACAATGTTAGCATTATTGCAAGGATAATAACTTGACCAATGGAAAAACACTGAGAATAACCTACATAAATAAACCTAACCATAATTAATCACCTAATTTATGACAAAGGGGGCACAACAGTGCTATGGTGAGAGGTGATTCTTTCTTCAGTAATGAACCTAGATCAATTGAAGCTTGGTATGTTATTTTATCACTTACCAGGTGGTTAAAAAAGAAACAAATATTGACCTTTTATGTCACGTCATACTCAAATGTAAGTTCCAGATGATTTTTAGATCTCAAAATGAAAGGTAAAAAAAATCTTTTTGGAAGAAAACATAGAAATACTTCATTTTGGTCTTGGTATAGGCAAAAACTTCTTAAGCATGGACCTAAAAGCACTAACCATTAAGGGAATTAATAACTTGGGTTATATTATTAATAATAATTTATTTTCATTAGAAGAGAACATTACGATAGTGGAATGGCACCCTATATATGAGAGAAAACATTTGCAATACACATATTTGACAAAAGACTTGAACCCATAAAATATATAAACTCTACAAATCAATAAGAGACAGCCCAGTAGAAAAAAAATAGGCAAAACAGTTGAACAGATTCTTCACAAAAGAAGATATCCAATGGCTGATAACACATGAAAGGGATCAATTTCATTTGTCATCACTGAAAAGCAAATTAGAACTACAACACTATACTACTACACCACCCACCAAAATAGTTGTAATGGAAAAGAAAAAAATACACCAAGTGTTGGTTAAGATGTGTGTTGTGGATTTTTAAAATGCACCCCATAACTAGGGTCCCTTATACTAGCCTGAAGGACTGACCCCTAGGGGACCCCAGGGCCACATCCCACTCACTCATTCCTGCCCCTCCCATCGAATGAGCAAAGATGGCCCCTGACCAGCCTGACCAGTCTCAACCACCTCAATTTTGATTGGCTACCCCTAGCATCTCAGTTAAATAACTGCCCCTACCTGGCAGGTATGACAGTTCACCTGCTGTACCTGTCAGGAATGTGCCCTGATTAGCTAACCCCAGGACACGCCCCCTCTGGGACCTTATATAAGCAGGGCTCCCGGACCCCCTTCACCCCACCACTGTTCTCCGTCCCTCAACTGCTACCTGGACCCCATCACCTTGATCCAGCGCTCCCCAATCCAGCAGAAGATCTCCAAGCAAGCCTATGTGTCAAGACCGGGGGCCCCGAAGCACCAAAGGCTACAAGCAAGCCACAAAGAGCCTCCCAATTCCTCCCATCCTTGGGAAGGAGGGAGGCAAAGAAGGTGAGCTGCGAGAGTCAAGACCACCAGACCTCCAGCCCAGCGGAACACCAGCTGCCTGTAGCTATACCTTTAAGACTGAGCTGTTCCACCAGTCAGCCTGCAGCATTCTATGCTACAGGCTTAGAGCTAGCACTTGAGCACTTGACAGGGGCTGCTTGCTGGTTGCACCCCACTGGGGGAGTAACCCAATAAACTTCCCTCTCCTGTTTCCTGCAGAAGGTCTCCCGAGGTCCTTCTTTGGTGCCTCTGGCCACTACACCAACCTGGTCCAGTGGATCCCCGATACCCACTTGGTGTCAGGGCAATGCTCTGACCTCTGCCGGGCCTGAGCCGAACCCCAACAGATGTGGAGAAACCAGAACACACATTTTCTGCTTAAGGGAGTATAAATTGGTATAACAACTTCTGACTCTTTGATAGTAGTTCAAAGTATGCATAACTTATGATCCAACAGTGGTGTACCTAGGTACCCAATGGAAGTGCTTGCAGAAGTTCATGAAAAGAAAGGTACTAGAGTATTCATAACAACACTATTTATTCCAAAAACTGTAAATTACCCAAATATCAACAATAGAATGGATAAAAAAGACATCCTGACGTTTACAAAATAGAACCCATGAAAAATTGGGTTCATGTTCTGGTGCAGGTTTAATATGGTAAAACACAGAGGGTTCATGTTCAGGTTTAAATTTTTAATACTATATGTTGTTGCTAGGTGCCACTGAATCAGTGCCCAACTCATAGCAAACCTACATAGAACAGGTGAAACAGTATCGTTAGTGCTTTTTTCCTACTCACAGGGTTTTCAATGGCTGCTTGTTTTTTTGTGTGTGTTTTTTGTTTGTTTGTTTGTTTGTTTTGGGTTTTTTTTTTTTTTTTTTTGGAGTGGGTTGCCAGGTCCTTCTCCCAAGCCTACAGCATCTGGTGTTCCCAGGCAGTCTCCCCAAGCACTTAACCAGACCCAACCCCGCTTAGCTTCCAAGATCTGATGGGATCGGATGCTACAGTGGTACGGCTGCAGGCAATCCTATGTGTAGATAGATGAATACATTTTTTTCAATTTTTATGTATTACAAAATAGCTAATGATACAAAAACATTAAAAAACAGTAAAATTTTTTCATGGGTTCAGGTTCAGAAATTTTTTTTTAAATATTTAAATGGGAACAGGTTTAGGGTTTAGGTTTGGGTTTACTTTGAAGCCCTGCTATCTACACATAGGATTCAAACCCAAAACAAACCCAGACCCTCTAAATTTTAACAAATTATACCCACACGCAAACCCAAACCCAATTTTTCACAGGTATGAAGCCTTGAAATATACAATAAGGAAAATGAATAATTGGCAGCCACAAGCTACAATATGAGTAAGTCTCACAAACATTATTGAAGGAAATATGGTAGACATGAAAAAAATTATAGTGCATCATTTCAATTACATTGAGCTCAAAAATAGGCAAAATAAATCTATAGTGTTAAAATTTAGGATGGCATTTACTCTTGGGGCACAGAGTGTTCTAACAAGTGGAACTAACAACTTCTGGTTGCTAGTAATATTCAGTTTGTTGACCAGTTGCTGGTTACACAATTATGTCCAATTTATGAAAATGCATTCATTTGTATACTTATAACATAGGCACTTATGTATAGAAATTTAATAGTTCAATAAAAATTTGGGAAAAAAAATTTACAAATATCTATTCTAAAATGCTAACAGTAAATACACCTGGTTGGTGAGAGCATGAATTTTTCCAAAAAGTTTTTTGACATATTCTTGTATATTCCAACTTAATAATATTAGTCAGGTTCTGTTATTTCAACCTGAATATCTTTTTTGCAGTGTTGGGGATCTAACTCAAGGTCTTTTGCATGCTAGATGAGCACTCCACCTTGGAGCTGTACCCCTAGCCCCCTGAATAAAATATTACTGCTAAAACATAAATTGAGTCCAATCATTCATTACAATTTTAGATATAAAGGAAAAAATATTGTAAAAATTGGGGTATAACTACCACAATATTATATCCATACAATATCATTCAGAAATGAGGTTTATGTTTTGGATTTGGTTTTGTTTCGTCTTTTGAGACAAGGTCTCACTTTGTAGCCCAGGCTGGCCTTGAACTTGCATCAATCCTCATTTCTCAGCCTCCCAGGTACTGGGATTATAGGCATGTGTCACAACACCTGCCTAGCTTTTTAAAAATTATTTATGTACTTATTTTTATTTTGCAGTGTTGGGGATTGAACCCAGACCCTTGCCCATGCTAGGCAAGCGTTCAACACTAAGCTACATTCCCCAGCCTGTGGAATGAGATTTTTATATATGTGGATTTTCCTTGTAATTATTCCTTTGAGTACCAACCCTTTGAAAAAAAAAAAAGTTATATATTTTCTGGATTCATAATTGTATAACAGATATTCATCTGCCTTCTCAAGTAGAAGTTAATTTTCCTTAATAAGTCTAGATCATTAATGATTATACTATGCAGTGAAGAATTTAAAGACAATTAGGACATCTAGTGCTTTTGTCCTTATATCAAATGCTCTACAATAACTATAATATTTTAATTCTAGTGTCAGCTTTGAATATTGTTTTCATCTCCTTACCTTTGAAGTGTCTACAAGTTATCACCTCTTGCTTCTATATTCTAATTTCTGCCTTTAGTATCCACTGGGCTGGAAAAATAAATGACCAGTCTTATTTGAAAAATAGTTTAAAAAAAGATTAAAGTGTAAGTTAAAAAACCCACACTGATATATCACAGCATATTCACAAGAATGCAT